>CM050905.1:9467500-9762500 GCA_027726005.1 Juncus effusus | reverse complement strand
CCTAAACCCTAAACCCTAAACCCTAAACCCTAAACCCTAAACCCTAAAACCCTAAACCCTAAACCCTAAACCCTAAACCCTAAACCCTAAACCATAAACCCTAAACCCTAGACCCTAGACCCGAGACCCGAGACCCGAGACCCGAAACCCCAGACCCGAAACCCCAGACCCCAGACCCTAAACCCTAAACAGGTATTCTCCTGAACCCTGAACCCTGAACCCTAGACCCTAGACCCTAAACCCTGAATCCCTATGTATATATAGGGAGAGAGAGAGATAGAGAGAGAGAGAGAGGTATCAAGTTATTCCCCCCTAGCTAGTTTTCAAGTCCATTTGATATATTAATAAAAGATACAAAAATTCATTCCAATAATCAAATTACAACATAGATATTCAATGAGGCATCAATTCACTGTCCATGGTAACGAAAACATGAACTACAACATAGTACTAAATAAGAAATAAATTCTAGGATACATTTGCCAATGAACCCCCTAGCTCAATGCGTAATGTCGCTCTCAATATTGTCGATGTCTCCGAACCTATACTCCTCACCCATCCCCATATGGGCCATGAGAAACCAGACATGCGTCAAAAACTCCCCTCCCATGCTCAACTGCTTCATGTGACTGGTGCCTCCGCATTTGCTCGCTGCAAAACACAACATCTCCACCCACACCACGCTAATTAATTTCCACATACTATCGAAATTTGGACGGGTTTCCTCTCTTAGGAATATTTCTTGCAGCTGCTTAGCAAGCGTAACATCCGGCAATATGGACCTACTGTATCGTGCAATTGGCAGCGCTGCATTAACCGTGTACTTTTTCAGTATCTCGCTAGAGGCTGCTTTTAGATTTATTGGTCTCGCTTTTGTTGCTTCCAATATTATTTTTGTGTGTGCACACGTGTCACGGAACCTGATTCCCCCAATACCGGTCGGTAACATAAAAGGGCGCGCAATAAGGACGAACAACATATATTTCGAAATATCTTCACTTATGACACGGTACGAAGGGACATTCCTTTCATCTTTCTCCTTGTCCGTTTCGTCGTAATGGAATAATAGATCGGTTGCGAAGTGCCAGATGAGGATGCTCCGATCAAACTCTTTATCAACACTCCACCGCAATTTATTGTATCCGATCAAACTGTTCTCTCCAAGTGTCCTTAGTATCTGCTCTCTGTAATCGCTCCATCCCGCATATCTGCCCTCGTTATTTCCGATCCTTATCTTCTTACTCAGCTCAAAGAATACTAGATTTTTCAGTTCAGCCTCAACAGGTCTATAATCTGTGTGCCAAAAAATATCCCAACTCTCTTTGGCACCAAAGATACTCATCACTTTCCCTATGCAGTTACGCTTAAACTTCAAATTGTAATTTAATAAACTACATTGCCCCATACAATTCGACCATTCTGATATTTCTTCATTACGCAATTTTCCGTTTACAAAAAGGAGTTCACTGTTCAGCCAATTAGTACAATTGTATTTACTGCGCCCCTCACCTTTCTTCATTGCTGCATACGTCCAAAAGGACAACATGAAAACTAGTGCACAAGTTTCTACCACAACAGCTCCAACTAAGAGGAAGTATGTTATGCCCACTTCTGTTTTATGATACCCAATCCTATTGCTAATTGTAAAGATAACAAGAGAGGTGATAGTACAAATCAAAGTGCTAATACGGAAACACCATCCGTACCACTTATGAAGCACAGCTGCTTTAGTGTGGAGCATATCGTACATAAAGTATAGCTCTACCTCAATCACCTTGTAAGCTCTTTCCGCTTGCAGTCCGCTGAAATAACTTCGGCTTTTATCCCAAGTCACATAATTCAGAATTAAATCCACAAAAATAGGCTTGAACATCTGGGATAACTCGTATGCTGTACACACGACACCTGCATAGTCTTCTTTTATCCAATTTGCTGGGTTCTCTACATCC
Source organism: Juncus effusus (assembly GCA_027726005.1). Taxonomy (NCBI): domain Eukaryota; kingdom Viridiplantae; phylum Streptophyta; class Magnoliopsida; order Poales; family Juncaceae; genus Juncus; species Juncus effusus. The sequence continues at coordinate 9,760,551 of CM050905.1, read as the reverse complement.
ATGTACCTGGCATAGTTGACCACGTTTCATCTTTCATCGTAGAGCAGCTCCTCAAGCTAGACATACTCGCTTTCTGCAAGGCCCATATTCTCTCGCCTGACTTGAGGATCCCAGCAATGAAAATGAAACTACCGGCCCATGAGATGCTGGAGGGCGGCCCTGATTTGGCGAAAACATAAATGGCGATACCGGCCTGAGATATGAATGTCAGCAAGTGCCGCTTCCATAGCTCGTTATCTTCAATCGACAGGGCGGTGATGGTATCCTGACCGCCCAGATGTAGCAAGAGAAATGGAGCCCACAAAATAACGAGATCGCTAACCTGCCCTTGGTTCTGGGACAGGTAACCCAGTGCGAATATTGCGACACTGTCAGCCAACAGGTACTCCAACCAGAGGAAAATGGAAATTGATACAGCCTTCAATTTCAGTCCATAGTTGCGCTTTCGATATCCGGCGGTGCTGAGGAGTAAAATTTGTATGAACAAACTCAGAACGATGGCCCCACGGATTTCCCAATCATTCCATAATTTCTCCAACTTGTCCACTTCTCGTGTTAGGCCGTCCGCCACGATGAGCTCAGAGGAAACTGGATGGGAAGTAGAAAACCTGAATGTGGATGAAAAAGAAACCCGGGAGAGAAAGAAAGAAGAAAGAAAGATAAGTTCTGTCGGTGATGTAACTGTAGAATTTATTTCAGACAGCTAAATTTTGTCTCTTCATTTTCTAGTTTGTTTAGGTCTTTCAGATTGTTTCTCCTTCCAACACGTTGGAAACATATATTTGATATGAAAATTATAGTTTTAGCACCATTATCTCAAGATCCTTCCTTGCAAAAAGAGGAAGCATATGAATAAAGGGGCCAAATAAGGGGGCAAGGTAGAATTTATTTTTTGAATATATGGGGGCAAGGTTTAACTTTCCATTTTGAAAAGCAAAGGACCATGGGTTTAGTTAATTGGTCCAGTTTTTTAGATTTAGATCTATGTTAATTAATTAATCTCCATTCCAATGAAGAGAAAACGGATTATGTAACATATGCATACATAGACTTAAATTTTATATATCAGCAACACACAAAGTTAGTTCTTTATAAAATATTGACATTATTAATTGTGTAACTGAAAAGCGCGACACCTGACTGAAAAACGTGACACCTGCAAGTCTGCCCGATCCAACAAGATGTTTCACTTAGTGAATCCATAATCATATAGGCAGTTACAATCCTAAAGTAGGGATTACCTCCATGATTGCTTTGTCGATGAATCATGGACACTGCACTGCACCAGAAGTACCTGGCCTAGGATTTGTATTCTACGAGGGAGTTTGGTTGCTACATTATAAGGTAGAGTTGTTCTTAACTTCCGACAAGAAGCCGAAGCGACATCACTTAGAGAAGCTGTCACCAAGAGCAAGACCATGGGATAAGGTAGTATGAGCAAGATTTTCTGGACCCCTAAGCCAGATTTTCAAAATGGACCCCCTCATTATTATACAGGACAAAAAGTCAAAAATAAATTATCAAAATATTATATTATTTTTAGTTTCCAATTTTTTTTTTTTTTTTTTTTTGGTTGAAAGGCAAGGAATTGAAAAAGCTGGGAATTGGAAAAGCTGAGAATTAAAAAAATGGAAATATATGTACTATGTATAGACTATAGTATATTTTTTTTTAACATTTTTTATATAAATATTTTTTTAGAGTTTGTTGCAAATATATTTTTAGAATATATTTTTAGTATTATTTTTACTATTTGGCGCATCTTTTGGAGGGAAGTGATGGGGTAAGATATATTGGTCCAAAAATAAATGAAGCCCACGTCTAATGGCCATTTTTTCTTTTCTTTGCCTACTCACGACTCGCTTCCTCTCTTTTTTTCTTCTTTCTCCGACTCGGAACTTACCTCCTCTACTCTTCTCTCCTCTCCGCACGGCCACATCCCCTCTTAAAAATGGGATCTGGAAGACAAAGCATTGAGTGAAGATGAAGAAACAAAGGACTGAGATCTGGAATACCAAACATCGAGTGAAGATGAAGAAACAAACACATGCAATTTGGAAGAACAAACGTTGATTGAGAATGAAGGAACAAAAGAATGGAATCCGAAAAACTAAACATTGATTGAGGATGAAGAAACAAAATATTTTCTGGTATACCAAACATTAATTGACAGTCAAGAAATCAAATAATTTCTGAAAGACAAGCATTGATTAAGGATGACAAAACAAATGCACGGAATGTGGAAAGCCAAATATTAAGCAAAGATGGCCAAATAAACGAATGAAATCCGGAAGAACAAACATTGATTGAGGGTCAAGAAAAAAAAGAATCGAGCTCTGAGGACCAAAGAAAAGTGGATTCATTTGTTTCCATTCGTGAAGTATACATATCTTACCGAAATCCTCAGTTTTAAGGGTTCGAAACAATAGTATCATCAGAGTAGATCCATGTCTTACTTTCAATATAAGAAGCCGAGTAAGTGGATTAGTCCGAGTGGTGAAAAAAAAAATATTGAGCTGAAAAAAATTTCTTGACATATTCATTTTCTTAGGGAAACAGATAAAAAAATCAACAACATTTTAATACCACAAGAAAAATCAAACTCTAAGAAATAAAAAAAAATTGAAAAGATTCGATCTATGTTCAAGGTATTACACCTAGAAAAAATATTATTTTATTTTATTTTTTTGAGTTTTGTATAATGCTTCTGCTAAATTCTATCTAAAATTTATTTAAATAGCTAATATTCTAGTTTTTTTTAGTTAGGTCTGAATATACAACACAAATAAAGGAAATATATTTATGTGGCAGTGGAGCCCACCCTGTGTAAGGGGTGCACCTAGACGTTATGCATCCTCTATTGTCATTCAAGATTTAAAAAATTCAGTCATAATTTTATTGTATGCTCAATTTTGTCATTTAATGATTGTAATCCGAGTTTTATTAGTAAAGTATTTTATTTTTGGGAAATGATTTTGACCATCACATTCATGGCCTCGATCTGACCGCCACACTCATTAATTGCCTCCAAATAAACGCGTCCTCCAGTCCAATACGCACCGCACCCTCCAGTCCAGTCTGCACCTTCAGTCGCGCGCTGTCTGCAGACGGCACGTTGCACACTACCCAATCTTATACATTTTTGTAATTATCTATACCTTTTTTTTATAAATATAGTATACCTTTTGTGATAATCAGTATACCTTTTCTCAAGCATACTTTGCAATATTTTACACATTTTTTAAGATATGTCATCCCTTTTCGCAAATATGATATATCTGTTTTCAAATACCTCTTTCAAATATGCTATATCTTTTTTCAAATATGTTGTACCTGTTTTAAATATGATATATTTTCTCAAATATGATATACCTTTTTCTTTTTCAAATCTGATATATTCTTTTCCAAATTATTATACCTTTTCACAATTACAGTTTACAATTACAGTATACCTTATTATAATTATAGTATACCTTATCAAAATTGCACTGTACCTTTTCTAAATTACAATTATAGTATACCTTTTCTAAATTACCCTCGATTTTTCTTTAATCGACATTGTCTTGAAATCTAATCCTACAAGAGGGATATGTGTCAGTAATTAATTATTATTTTATTTGTCTTGAGCGGATCTAATGAAAATGGAGGGAAGAAGAGCTCTCGTAGTGGAAGAACAGCTGACATTACAACGGGCATGTTCTAAAACAGCTTATGTCTTGGTGTTGTGACTCCAACTTGAAACGCTTAGATCTCGCTCATTATTTATCCAATTCCCCTAATTCTTTTAGCGAAATCATCTACTAGTAGTCCTATAATAGATCAAAGCGATACATTTAGAATATCGTGCCTACATTCAGACCGAAAGAATTTTTTCTGCGGTCCTGATTCAGCCAAGGGGAGTGAAGATTTTTTTATCGACGCTTTCTTCAAATCTAATAGCAAAACTGGGATATGAATCAGAAGTTAATTGTTATTTTGTTTGTCTTGATTAGATCAAAAGAAAAATGAGGCAAAAAAAATTCCTAATTTCGGAAGAACTCCTTAAATTATAACGGGCTGCTGGTCGGAAACCAGTTCTGTTTTGGAATTGTGATTCGAACTTTGAACACTTGGATTCTTCTCCTTTTATCCTCTCACTGATATATGCGATGAATTTCGAATATCGTTCCCACATTCGGATATAAAATGAATATTTTTGCTGTTCACATTTAGCAAAGAGGAGATGGAAGATTTTTTATCGAATTTTTCTTCAAATCTAATCGCACAAGAGCATTAGGAATCATTAGTTGATAGTTATTTTCTTTGTATTGAGCGGATCGAAAGAACAAGGAGGCAAGAAGAGAGCCCGTAATGGAAGAAATCCTTAAATTACAACGGGCATGTTTTGAAACAGCTTATGTTTCAGCATTGTGACTCCAACTTTGAACGCTTAGATCTTCCTTTTTATTTATCTAATTGCCCTGATTCGTTTTGTAAAATAATCTTCTAGTTGTCATGTACTAGATCAATACAACTAATTTAAAAGATTGTGACTGCATTCAGTAGAAAATAACATTTTTCTGCAGTCCATATTCAGCCAAGGGGAGGGAGATATGAATCAGTAGTTAATCCACATTTTCTTCAAATCTAATCACACAAGAGAGATAAGAATCAATATTTATTTATTATTTTGTTTGTCATGAGTAGATCAAAAAAAATGACGTGAAAAGAGTGCCCATAATGGAAGAACTCCCTAAGTAGTTAATCCACGTTTTCTTCAAATCTAATGACACAAGAGAGATATGAATCAATATTTATTTCTTATTTTTTTTGTGTTGAGCGGATCGAAAAAAATGACGTGAATAGAGTGCCCATAATGGAAGAACTCCCTAAATTATTATATTTTTTGTCCGGAGTAAATCGAAAGAAAAATGAGCCAAGATGTACGCTAGTAGAAGAAGAACTCATCAAATCACCACGTGCCTGTTAGTAACAGCTTATGTTTTGGTATTATGACACCTACTTCGAACGCTTAGATATTCCTCGGAATTTGTGCAATTGCCATATTCTTTTTGAAAAATAATCTCCTAGTTGTCATCTACGAGATCACTGCAACTAATTTTAAATATTGTGCCCGCATTCAGATAGAAAATGAGTTTTTTCTACTGTTCAGATTCAGCCAAGAGAAGGAAAAGATCTTTAATCGACATTGCCTTCAAATCAAATCATACAAGAGGGTAGTTAATTATTATTTTATTTGTCTTGAGTGGATCAAAAGAAAATGGAGGCAAGAAGAGCTTTCGTAGTAGAAGAAAACTTGACATTACAACGGGCATGTTCTAAAACAGCTTATGTCTTGGTGTTGTGACTCCAACTTTGAACGCTTGGATCTCACTCATTATTTATTCAATTGTTCTATTCTTTTTGCAAAATCATCACCTAGCTGTCCGCTACTAGATCTATGCGACTAATTTTGAAAATTGTTCCTGCTTTCAGATAGAAAATAATTTTTTTTTTCTGTCCAGATTCGGTCAGTGGGAGAGAGGACATTTATTGACTCATTTCTTCAACTTAATCGCACAAGAGAGATTGGAATCAATAGTTAATTGTAATTTTATTAGATTGAGTAGATCAAAAGAAAAATGAGCCAAGAAAAGCGCCAGTAATGGAAAAACTCCTTTAATTATAACGGGCCATTCAAAGGCCCTTTATGTTTAGAGTTGTGACTCTAACTTTGAAAGCTTAGATCTCGCTCATTATTTATCGAATTGCCCTAATTCTTTTAGAGAAATCATCTACTAGTAGTCCTCTAATAGATCAAAGCGATAAATTTAGAATATCGTGCCTACATTCAGATAGAAAAGAATTTTTTCTGCTGTCCTAATTCAGCCAAGGGGAGAGAAGATTTTTTTATCGACGCAATTTTCAAATCTAATAGCAAAACTGGTATATGAACAAAAGTTAATTGTTATTTTGTTTGTCTTGATTAGATCAATAGAAAAATGAGGCAAAAAAAAATTTTAGTTGTGGAAGAACTCCTTAAATTATAACGGGCTGCTGGTCGGAAATCAATTCTGTTTTGGACTTGTGACTCCAACTTTGAACACTAGGATTCTTCTCCCTTTATCTTCTCACTGATATGTGCGATGAATTTCGAATATCATTCCCACATTCGGATATAAAATGAATATTTTTGCTGTCCACATTTAGCGAAGAGGAGATGGAAGATTGTTTATCGAATTTTTCTTGAAATCTAATCGCACAAGAGCATTAGGAATCATTAGTTGATAGTTATTTTCTTTGTATTGAGTGGATCGAAAGAACAAGGAGGCAAAAAAAGAGTCCCGTAATGGAAGAAATCCTTAAATTACAACGGGCGTGTTTTCAAACAGCTTATGTTTCAGTGTTGTGACTCCAACTTTGAACGCTTAGACCTTCCTTGTTATTTATCTAATTGCGCTGATTCGTTTTGCAAAATAATCTCCTAGTTGTCATGTACTAGATCAATGCAACTAATTTAAAATATTGTGTCCGCATTCAGTAGAAAAAGACATTTTTCTACAGTCCATTTTCGGCCAAGGGGAGGGAGATATGAATCAGTAGTTGATCCACGTTTTGTTCAAAACTAATCACACATGAGAGATATGAATAAATATTTATTTCTTATTTTTTTGTGTTGAGTAGATCGAAAAAAATGACGTGAAAAGAGTGTCCATAATGGAAGAACTCCCTAAATTATTATATTTTTTGTCTAGAGTAAATCGAAAGAAAAATGAGCTAGTTGTCATCTACTAGATCACTGCAACTAATTTTAAATATTGTGCCCGAATTAAGATAGAAAATAATTTTTTTCTACAGTTCAGATTCAGCCAACAGAAGGAAAAGATCTTTAATCGACATTGTCTTCAAATCAAATCATACAAGAGGGTAGTTAATTATTATTTTATTTGTCTTGAGTGTATCTAAAGAAAACTGAGGCAAGAAGAGCTCTCGTTGTGGAAGAACTCGTGACATTACAACGGGCATGTTCTAAAACAGCTTACGTCTTGGTGTTGTGACTCCAACTTTGAACGCTTCGATCTCACTCATTATTTATTCAATTATTCTATTCATTTTGCAAATTCAACTCCTAGCTGGACACTACTAGATCTATGTGACTAATTTTAAAAATTGTGCCTGCATTCAGATAGAAAATAATTTTTTTTTGCGGTCACGATTCAGTCAATGGCAGAGAGGACATTTATTGATTCATTTCTTCAAGTTAATCGCACAAGAGAGATTGGAATCAATAGTTAATTGTAATTTTATTAGATTGAGTAGATCAAAAGAAAAATGAGCCAAGAAAAGCGCCAGTAATGGAAAAACTCCTTTAATTGTAACGGGTCGTTCAAAAACCGTTTATGTTTAGAGTTGTGACTCCAACCTCATTTTTCTTTTGATCTAATCAAGACAAACAAAATAACAATTAACTTCTGATTCATATACCAGTTTTGCTATTAGATTTGATGAAATCGTCGATTAAACAAAGTTCTCTCCCCTTGGCTGAATCAGAACAACAGAAAAAATTCTTTTCTATCTGAATGTATGCACGATATTCTAAATTTATTGCTTTGATGTATTAGAGGACTACTATTAGATGATTTCGCTAAAAGAATTAGGGCAATTGCATAAATAATGAACGATATCTAAGCTTATACTTTGTAGTTTGAGATTTATAATGAAAATTCAGGTCTGGATCAGAAACTGGTTCTGACAGACCAGCACTCACAAAAATTATAATATCTCCTAATCTGTTTTAACAACTACTATTTTAAAATTCATATTTGAAATCTACACTTCAAAGGACTTCAAGTAGGACTATTTTTAGATTTTTATTATTTTTTTTATATTTTTAAAAATTTAAAAGCAAAGAAACAATAAATTTGGACAAAAAGTTTAAAAACAGAAAAAACTACAATTTTGGAAAATTAATATCTCACAGATTACAAATCGGAATTGGGCAAAATTTGGGTAGCAAATTATCTACTAAATGAGAACTAAATTTTTAAAATATTTTTTTAATTTTTCAGATCTGAATTAGACACGAAATTAAGGGAAGAATACTGAAAAACAAAGCAATAACAGCAGCAAGACAGAAACTGGATTAGGGTTTGATTTTCGATTTAAAAATAGGGATTTATAGGAAATTTATGATGTGTAACAATCATTAATCACTAATTATATAATTTCTTAGATTTAGATGATGGATTTGAGCAATCTAAGCTAAGATTTACTCAAGAAATTGACTCAAGAACTAGTTTATTCTAAAACAGCCATTTCAAAACAAAACTTGATTTAAATCAATCACAACTCTAAATTAATCACACAAAATACTAAGCTAAATATTTCAAATAATTAACAAGCCAATAAACTTCAGATTTAATAGATCAATTGATGAAAAATACTAAGCTAAGCAATTTTCCCAAATTTATTCAAAAATGTGTGTGTTTATGACTATTCATCAAAATTCAGCGAAATTACAAGATTAATAAGCAATATTTCATGTATACAACTCATAAATTCTCTTCCCTCTCTAGATTTACTCACACATATTCACAAGAACAAGAATTTGACAAGACTTCATCATTATAACTACAAATTGAATTCTTGCAATCTAAAATTCAAATCAAATAATTAAAAGAGAATTGGATTAAACGGAGAGTTGGAAGTCCAGCCGGTAGCTCCCTTGAGTCGATTTGATGCTCCAATTGCCTCTTGATTCAAGCTAGAATCGACCGATTCGAATTTCACCCGAATCAGCCCCAAATTGCGCGATTAATGGTGATTCTAGAGATTAAAGAAGAAGAATGGAGAGTGGTGTATAAGTTAAGGAGAGTGTGGGAATTGAGTTTTTTTTTTAATGGTGAGGCTTGAGGGGTGTTTTATAGGTTCAAATGGACTTGAGAGTCCAATGGCCTGTTTTGAATGGAGAGGAGAGTAGGGGAGAAACCGAGACTTGTGATTGGCTCAGGCGGATCAGGAGGTTGTACTGGGAGTATGGACGAAATTTTGTTGAAAATGATTGAGATTTGGCCGAGTATTTGGCGGTTCAATTTTTGCCTTGTTTTGGGCGGAAAGCTTCATATCCGAAATAACCAATTCTTATCGAGCACTTATTTGAAATCCGAAATTCTCACACATTTGTTGATCATTTTTTGTTTTCTGTATATCATGGGAAAGAGGGAAGAGAGAAGAAGAGAATGGAGTTGGTTTCGCATGAAATGGAGGTCTGTAGACTGAGTTATGGACTTGAGAAATGTCAGCTCGAATTGAGTTATTTCAGCAAAAACAGAATTCAATTTCATTGATCACTGAGTTCAAACTCGATTATCTCAGTCAATTCTTCATCACTTTTTGAGTTCTTTATATGGTTGGAAAGAGGAGAATAAGGAGAAGAGAATGGTGTTGGAATCATGACAAACGGATGTCTTTGTAGGAAATGGTGAGCTCGAGAATACTGCAGCTCGAAATTGGTTATTCTTGGGCTGACAAGAGATTTTTCGCGTTTTGCGGCCAACTCTGGCCGTTCCAGCGATGGTGAATCATACGGTTGTCCTTGTCTTTTCGAGACGAGTCGAATGGTATTGAGTTTGTTCAATTCCGAGCACTTTGAAAAAATCGTATTTTTGAGAGAGAAAGGGTTGACTTGACTGCGACGGTTGACTTTTCAGATTTGACCAGAATTTTTGCGCGTCGCATTTTCTCTATTCTTGCGCTTCTAGGTTATTTTGAGACGTAAAACGTTGGTTACGATCAATTTGATCGGAAGGTCACATTCCGATATGAAACGTCACATTCCGATATGAAACGTCATAAGAAACGTGGATGTTTCTTCTTTGTTTTGGGACCGAACGTGGTCGGTTCACGTATCGGTTTGGCTGAAGAAAGTCATGAGAAAGTGGACGTTTTCTTAACGTTTTGTGGTCGTTTCTTAATCGTTCCAATGTTTGCTCTTTTTCACCGATGTTTTCCATCGTTTAGGGTTGGAGAAGTATGTGTATGGGGTATTTAAGGGTTTTAGGGAGAGTTTGGCCATCCTTGGCCCATTATTTGCGTTATGGTGCTTCTTTTGGAGTTGACTTTCGAATAAGTCCTCCAATTCTTCTTTTTATGGCCTTTACGCCTGTAAAATCACATAAAAATGTATTAAGAAGTTTCAAATTAGATTTTATGAATTATGAACATTTTTCGTACATTTTATGTGAATTACGATTAAATTTGAGATGATAAAAATCCTAAAAATGTGTATAAAAATACACACTACAAATCCCACCACACTTAAACCAAGCTTGCCCTCAAGCGCAAATTAAAATCAAGTTTTAGGATTTTTAGAATCAGTTTAAAGCGTTTTGAAAAGAGATTTAGTTATTGCCATGAATGTTATATACTAATATTTGATTATTATAATAATACACGAGGGTCGATGAATATCCATTAATAATTTCAAATTCAAATTTATTAAAAATTCCCCAATCCTTCAAATACGAACCTTTTTCCAAAAAGCAATGCCCTAATTTTGTTTTTGATGCTTTCTCCCCCTAAATTTAAAATGGTGAATTTATACAAATTACCCCAAAAGTTCCAACTAACTCAACTTTCTCTTTTATAAACACGTAAAAGTTGGTATGCTATCCACTCATGTTATCAAAAGACAAGCTTTGCTTTGCACGTACAAAAAATCCTTCATTTTCTATTGCGGATATGTAAAAAAAAATTCTTTTTCAAGGGTTTAAAAATAATTTTTCACATTTTTGAATTCTTTTTGTGAAGGGATAACAGGTTACGATTTCGGTCACTTGCTTTTAGTGTGAAAATTAGAGATGGACATACGAGTCATTAGCTATGCCATGAAAGATAGGTTGAGTCAGAAAATGTTTGCGAAACTAGTGGTATTAAAAGTAAGGTTTGATTTCTTAAAAGTTTTAATCACAGCATTATTTTAAAGAAAATGATTTATAATTTCGTTAAAGGGGCAAGTGAAATATTTATGAATTTTCAAAACGCTTAATGGATTTTAAATGGATATTATAGATGGAATGAAGTGGAAAATATGGCATTCATGACAAAGGTTAAATCCTTTTGAAGTTTTTCAAATCTTTTCATCATTTTCCAAAACCCTAAGTATTTTTCAAAAATTGCTTGAGAGGGCTTAGTTTTAAAATATTTTCTATTTTCAAAACCTTTACTTCTTTTTTATTTAAATGTCTCTTGCTTTCCTTTAAAACACACAAACTTTTATGTACAAAAACAAACAAAAATGAAAGAAAAACATGTAAAAAGTTTAAATTTTTATTGTATTTATGAGTTTTTTTTTGTTGTTTTTGAAAGTTTTTTGAATTTTTTGAATTTTTACGAATTTTCACATTTTTACAAGAAAATAAAACTTGGTTTTGCACAAAACCACCCCACCACACTTAAACCATTGTTTGTCCTTAAACAAAAAGTTCAAAAATGAGAAAATTATGGAAATTTGAAAAATTAATGGGGTTTTGTGCAAAACCTCCCTCACCACATTTAAACTTTTGCGTAGCAAATGTTTAAGTGTGAAAAAAAAAATAACGAAAGAAAAACTACGACCTGACGTGGCGAGTTGCTTCTCGCAAGCGCGCCCATTTTACGTCTCGAGCTCGACGCCTTTGTGTTAGCCTCTCTCGAACAGGTCGTAAACGTGAACAAATCCTTGTAGGAGCTCACTTGGTGGTAAGAGATTTGGTTCGTGTTGCCTATCCTTGGTTTTGCAATGAGAATGATGTGGTCTTCCTGGTTTTGAAATGAGTTTGAGGTCGGTTTTCGTTAAGAGGGGCAATTCAATATCCAATTTTACTCCTTCTTGATTGGTTGGCAGATCGATGTACATAACACCGCTTATCTCAAGCTTGGTGTAATTTATGGTTTGACAAGACACGGGTTTTGGGGAAGTTTGTGGAATTTTCTCGAGGTTTGGGATGGTCGGCTCGTCCAAATTTTCAACTTTTGAGTCATGGTTTGACTCATCCTCATCTTTGACCCATAGTTTCTCAAAAATATTTATAATTTCTTTAACCAAATCTTGGGTTTTGGTGGCACTCAACTCGTCGAAAGGTACAACCAGTGAGTCATCACATGACTCGCATTCCACATTGCTCGAGACCTTATAAAAGTCCTCGAATTCGAAACTAGGGTTTGTAGCACTCGGAATTTCGCCCGATTCAACCTTTGAGTCCTCGCTTAGCACGCATTCCTCATCACTCGAGCCTTCACAACACTCACTCCCTGATTCCCCATCTGACCCACATTCCCCATCAAACAAATTCTCTTCAAACTCAAAAGTAGGGTTTTCTTCTTCCACAACTTCTATGAGCATTTCCTCATTTCTTTGAGATTCCTCAAATTCCGATTTCTCAAATTTGAAAATTATTTTTCTAGTGCTCGACTCGTCACTAGATTCGATACCCTCTTCTTTGTCTAACTCACTTTCACCGTCATACTCTTCAAATTCAAAACTAGGGTTCTCTACTTCCACAACTTCTTCCCCTTCAAACATTTCCACATTTCTTGAACTTTCTTCCACCCCCAATTCTCGATTCTCGTGTTGAACCCAATAACACTCGTCATAATGGCTAGCTTCATTGTAACAAGGTTGGAGAGAGGGTTCTTGTGCCATGGGATCCTCAGTTTGTACTTGGGAAGTGGTGCAAGCTTGTCTGATATCGTCGACAAATCCGCCGAGCGTGTTGGACATTTTGTTAAGGTCATACTGCATGGAATTCATCATTTGGAACAATTGAACATATGAAGAAGTTTGTGGTTGTTGATATTCATGATTTCGAGGGTCGTGCTCGTTTGGGTAAAAGTAAGATTGAGATAATAGGGTTGGCATGGCGGACGTGTGCAGGTTTTGGAGGTTCTCTTGAGTTTGAAAACCCCAAGGTTGGTTCAACATTTCATCCCTCCACTCTTGATTAGACGAGTGGTTGAAAACCGCTCCTTGCCCATAAGATTGTCCATAGACAGGTTGTGTCTGCTCGAAATATCCTTCGCCATTTTGCCATGGATAGCCCTCGTTTGGCCATCCCTTCCATGTTTGTCGTCCCGTCATTAAACCTTCCTTCTCTTCTCGCTTTGCCAATCCATTGGAAGACTTAGGGACCTAATATCCTTCAAAAATAAGAGAGACAAAAAATCTAGAGAAAATGTGAGAATGGTTAGTTAAAAACTTGATGCAAGCCGCCTCCCCGGCAACGGCACCATTTGTAAATCGGATAAAACCGTCATTTATATTTCACCCAATTTAACAAAACAATTTATATTTCCGTATTAATCAATTTACGAGTCGAACACAAGGAGGTGTGACCTCAAGAATTAACTAATCTCAATGATCTATCTCTAGTGTAATTTCTTTTAATTCAAGGTTTATTAGGTAAATTTCCAAGTTCAAATATAAATATCAGTTTTGTTTAAAGGATTCAGCGCGTCACACTTTAGTGATTTAATTCGTAACTAGACCAAATAAACTCCGAATTCAACACACGATATACCGTTGGAAACTAGAAAGAGAGATCTATGATGTAATACCTTACTGGTACTATTATTTTATTCAAGAATTTCGAGATATTTGCAGTTTAGTCCAGACTTTATTTCAGATTCAAAATCGGTTCAGCAGTAATTTCAGAAAATTATAGAAAAATCACCCAAGCTTGAAAAATCGCAAAATGTTACAGAAATTCAACTATCCAGTTTTGGATTAGCTGTTAAAATTTTGTGCAATGATGTTTTGTAGTTTGAGATTTATGATGAAAATTCAGGTCTGGATCAGAAACTGGTTCTGACAGACCAGCACTCACAAAAATTATAATATCTCCTAATCTGTTTTAACAACTACTATTTTAAAATTCATATTTGGAATCTACCCTTTAAGTTACTTCAAGTAGGACTATTTTTAGATTTTTATTATATGTTCTTATATTTTTAACAATTCAAAAGAAAAGAAACAGTAAATTTGGACAAAAAGTTTAAAAACAGAAAAAACTACAATTTTGGAAAAATAATCTCACAGATTACAGATCGGAATTGGGCAAAATTTGGATTAACAATTATCTACTAAATGAGAACTAAATTTAAAAAATATTTTTTTAATTTTTCAGATCTGAATCAGATACGAAATTAAGGGAAACATACTGAAAAACAGAGAAATAACAGAAACTGGATTAGGGTTTGATTTTCGATTTAAAAATAGGGATTTATAGGAAATTTGTGATGTGTAACAATCATTAATCACTAATTGCATAATTTCTCAGATTTAGATAATGGATTTGAGCAAGCTAAGATTTACTCAAGAAATTGACTCAAGAACTAATTTATTCTAAAACAGCCATTTCAAAACAAAACTTGATTTAAATCAATCACAACTCTAAATTAATCACACAAAATACTAAGCTAAATATTTCAAATGATTAACAAGCCAATAAACTTCAGATTAAATAGATCAATTGATGAAAAATACTAAGCTAAGCAATTTTCCCAAATTTATTCAAAAATGTCTGTGTTTATGACTATTCATCAAAATTCAGCGAAATTACAAGATTAATAAGCAAGATTTCATGTATACAACTCATAAATTCCCTTTCCTATCTAGATTTACTCACACATATTCACAAGAACAAGAATTTGACAAGACTTCATCATTATAACTACAAATTGAATTCTTGCGATCTAAAATTCAAATCAAATAATTAAAAGAGAATTTGATTAAACCGAGAGTTGGAAGTCCAGCCGGTAGCTCCCTTGAGTCGATTTGATGCTCCAATTGGCTCTTGATTCAAGTTAGAATCGACCGATTCGAATTTCACCCAAATCAGCCCCAAATTGCGCGATTTCACTCAAAAATGAAAATTAGAGCTATAGAAAGCTTGAAACTCATTAATGGTGATTCTAGAGATTAAAGAAGAAGAATGGAGAGTGGTGTATAAGTTAAGGAGAGTGTGGGAATAGAGTTTTTTTTTAATGGTGAGGCTTGAGGGGTGTTTTATAGGTTCAAATGGACTTGAGAATCCAATGGCCTGTTTTGAATGGAGAGGAGAGTAGGGGAGAAACCGAGACTTGTGATTGGCTCAGGCGGATCAGTAGGTTGTACTGGGGGTATGGACGAAATTTTGTTGAAAATGATTGAGATTTGGCCGAGTATTTGGCGGTTCAATTTTTGCCTTGTTTTGGGCGGAAAGCTTCAGATCCGAAATAACCAATTCTTATCGAGCACTTATTTGAAATCCGAAATTCTCACACATTTGTTGATCATTTTTTGTTTTCTTTATATCATGGGAAAGAGGGAAGAGAGAAGAAGAGAATGGAGTTGGTTTCGCATGAAATGGAGGTCTGTAGAGTGAGTTATGGACTTGAGAAATGTCAGCTCGAATTGAGTTATTTCAGCAAAAACAGAATTCAATTTCATTGATCACTGAGTTCAAACTCGATTATCTCAGTCAATTCTTCATCACTTTTTGAGTTCTTTATATGGTTGGAAAGAGGAGAATAAGGAGAAGAGAATGGTGTTGGAATCATGACAAACGGATGTCTTTGTAGGAAATGGTGAGCTCGAGAATACTGCAGCTCGAAATTGGTTATTCTTGGGCTGACAAGAGATTTTTCGCGTTTTGCGGCCAACTCTGGCCGTTCCAGCGATGGTGAATCATACGGTTGTCCTTGTCTTTTCGAGACGAGTCGAATGGTATTGAGTTTGTTCAGTTCCGAGTACTTTGAAAAAAATCGCATTTTTAAGAGAGAAAGTCAATCTAATAAAATTACAATTAACTATCGATTCCAATCTCTCTTTCGCAATTAGCTTGAAGAAATGAGTCAATATATGTCCTCTCACCCATTGGCTGAATCTGGACAGCAAAAAAAAATTATTTTCTATCTGAATGCAGGCACAATTTTCAAAAGTAGTCGCAGTGATCTAGTAGATGACAACTAGGAGATTATTTTGCAAAAAGAAAATGGCAATTGCACAAATCCCGAGGAACATCTAAGCGTTCGAAGCTGGAGTCATAATACCAAAACATAAGCTGTTACTAACCGGCACGTGGTGATTTGATGCCTTCTTCTTCTACTAGCGTACTTGTTGGCTCATTTTTCTTTCGATTTACTCCAGACAAAAAAAATATAATAATCAACTACAGATTCCTATCATTCTTGTGCGATTAGATTTGAAGAAAAAGTCGGTAAAAGATCTTCCTTTTCTGTTTTTGCCGAATCTGGACAACAAAAAAAATATTCTATCTGAATGTGGGCACATTATTTTAAATTAGTTGCATTTATCTGGTAGATAAAAACTAGGACGTTATTCTGCTAAATGAATCAGGAAAATTGGATAAATAATGAGGGAGATCTAAGTGTTCAAAGCAGAAGTCACAACACTAAAATATGAGCTATTTCAGAATATGCCCGTTATAATTTAGGGAGTTCTTCCATTATGGGCACTCTTTTCACGTCATTTCTTTCGATCTACTCAAGACAAAGAAAATAAGAAATAAATAGTCATATCTCTCTTGTGTGATTAGATATGAAGAAAACGTGGATTAACTACTGATTCATATCTCCCTCCCCTTGGCTGAATATGGCCTGCAGAAAAATGTCATTTTCTACTAAATGCGGACAAAATATTTGAAATTAGTTGCTTTGATCTAGTACATGACAACTAGGAGATTATTTTGCAAAACAAATCAGGACAATTAGATAAATAAAAACGAAGATCTAAGCGTTCAAAGTTGGAGTCACAACACTGAAACATAAGCTGTTTCAAAATATGCCCGTTGTAATTTAAGGATTTCTGCCATTACGGGCTCTCTTCTTGCCTCCTTGTTCTTTCGATCCGCTCAATACAAAAAAAATAACTATCAACTAATGATTCCTAATGCTCTTGAGCGATTAGATTTGAAGAAAAATTCGATAAAAAATCTTCCATCTCCTCTTCGCTAAATGTGGACAGCAAAAATATTCATTTTATATCCGAATGTGGCAATAATACTCGAAATTCATCGCATATATCAGTGAGAGGATAAAAGGAAAAGAATCCAAGTGTTTAAAGTTAGAGTCACAATACCAAAACAAAGCTGGTTTCCGAGCAGGAGCCCGTTATAATTTAAGGAGTTCTTCCACAACTAGAAATTTTTGGAAATTAAGTTATTCACACCATTTTTTTTTAATAGAAATTCCCTCCAATTTTTAACACATTATGCATATTTTTAATCACCATTTATTAATTTCATTCAATTAATTTACAATGAAATGTAAACATGGGAAGAACATACATTCCAGAAAACAGTACGATGCCAGCAGTCAGAAGTCCTCCAAACTGTAGCAAAAAAAAATGCAAAACATTCAACTTATATTGTATTGTAGTAGAAGAATAGTAAAAGACTCAACTTGTTGCAAAAGACAGATTTATAGTATAGTTGAAATAGAGGAAATAAGAAAAGAAAGGTGAAAAGGAGATGTACAATAATAGTTGAAATGGAGGAACTAGTTTTCTTGTACGAGGCAAGGAACAGTGAGATCAACATGTGTGAAGAATTTCAAGAGATTGTCGCGGGGAGCATATACGCTCCCAAGGTGTACTGGAACATGAGCACAAGTCGAGTTCTGACAATGGAGGTTCCCATGAGAACAATCCTTGAAGGATCCCGTTTTTCTCACTTTGTGATTGCTCCTTTTCATAATTATTTTAACATGATACTTCAAAATATATGTAAAAAGATCTGAGAAAAATTATTACAGTGGGCTAATTAACAGTGATCTTCACGTATCATTTATTTCCTTTGGATCTGCATACTTCAAGAAATCAGACAATCCTTTATCTATTGTGTGCGTTTCAGATTCTGAGGCTATCAATCTTGACTTACCGAGCTCGACAGGGTTACAACCTAAACTAACTAGATCAGATCCGACCATACCGGCTAGATCTCCTTGGGTTGTAAAATTGTACTTGTTATTTGAAGGTCGGTGAGATTGCAAATTACCAAAATTTGAAGTTGGATCAACCGAAGAGGTTGTAGTGCTACTAGCAGTGCTAGCATTAACAAAATTTGTATTTGAGCTTGATGAAGAAGTAGATGTTGCACTCGGGGCAGCGAACATGGTGTTCACATTGGCTAGGTTTCCACTTGATCTAGCTATAGAAGCAATAGCATCAACAATAGAAGAAGTGTTGTTTTGCATCTTTTGTGAAAATGGACTTAGGAGGTATGGCGGACCCAAGCTGGCATTAGAACCAGGTTGGAACAGTCCCAAAGCATTACCAAGGCGAGGCCGAACAAATGGAGAGACCGGTACAAAAGGCGGTGCTGGAAAACCCGTGAACTCTTGCACCATCGTGCGAAAATTCGAGGTATCGGTAGTTAGGACAGTGGTTGCAGGTCGCCGTGATGCCCTAGACCGCTTCTTAGGTACACGTGGCAGTACGTTATTAGTTGGTACAGACATAGATGGTGTGAGTAATGTATCTGTTTGGGGGTTGTTTTTATTGGTGTTGGCTGGAAAGTGAGGTGTAGATGGCCAAGGAGAAGTAAAAGCCGTATCATCAAGGTTGCGGTTTGGGGAGGGCACGAAAGGGTCAAGGAAGTTAGGGAAAGGAGGGTTAGGGTTTAGGGAGGGTGAAAAGGGGTCAAGGAAGTTAGAATATTGATCATGGTTCGGATTATGGAGGGGAGAAAGGGTCATTTGAAGGTGAGGTGATGTGTACTCTTGTTCATTCCCGGCGACACCTCCACATTCGCTTGATGATATGCTTCCACTTGATGACGAGTCCATCGATAATAATCTTTGATTAGTGCAAAAATTGACTGGGTTTGGAACTTCGTGTAGCCAGCACCAACAGTAGAAATTATCTAATCCCACCTCTCCAAGTCTGCATGTTATTCAAGTTAGGGTTTCCGATGATCAAATTAAAGATATATAATTAGAGAGAAAATGAAGGGCATGGTTGTTTTGGCTAAGTTAAGAGAATTACCTGCATGAAGAAAACAATTGAGACAGAGATATGTTACAAAAGGAGGAGATAGAGATCTTTGTATGATGATTAGCTCAATTATTTTTTTAATTGGTATGGGTGTTTGAACTCAGATTAAGGTGAAAGAATGAGGGGGGACAAAAGAGTTAGGGGTGCCACTCCCTCTCTACTATTGGAGTTTATGAGAGAAAGAGAGCTTGATGTTTCTATTGATCCAAAAAGAAATAAGGATCCTCAAGAGATTAAAAAAAATGCGGGCCATGATGGTGATGCAATCTAATCACAAAATAACTGATCATGAATATCATAGCACCTAAGCACACACAAAACAGCCCGAGTCTGAGAGAAGGATGAATTATCATAGGCGTTAAATGCATTATGTCATTCCATAAAAATACGTCAAAATTCATACTTTTTAATTAGAGCATGAATGATTATTTGGTATGTCTTTGCTTAGTTATCATCCTAGTCTAGCTAAATTAAGATTTCTTTTTTAAGTTTTATCACACAAATTGATAACATCTTGGTCCTAACGTAGCATGATAAAAGGATATTGTTTTGTTTTCAAGTTCAATATCATTGTACATGGTAATAAGTTCCATGACAGTTGCAACAAACTTGCCAATAAACAGTTCACCCAAACCTAAACCTCCCAACCCCCATCAGAGATAGCAACCCACTAATAGTGGTTTAATTTTTCAACTTTATCAAAGATACTTTGAGAGAGGCTTTTGACAAGTGAAATAAAGAGATAGAAGGTTGGACCAAAATGGGTCTTCATTGTTCAACCAACCACAGCCACCCTGAAACACACTCAACTCAAGGTTTTTTTTTAACGCCACTTGAAATGTTTAATAAATAAAAGAGAAATATATTATCACAAGTAGGGATGTGAATGCTATTAAACTTGCTTATAGTTATTAAATCCTATAAAAAAAATTGACACATTTTGGAAAAAGCAAATAACTAACATGACATTTCCGGAGACGTGATTCTGCAATTCAATATCAAAAAACTAACACGAAATTTTACATTCTTCAACTACAAAAACTTAGTTCCAGAATCTCCTAAAAACGAGTCCCCAAAACAAAACATCCACCGACAGTTAAACCATGCGATCCCGTTTTTAAATCATCCAGCCTAACCACAGAAAATAAACACGGTTCAAAATAACAAAAAGCATCAAAAGAAAAAATAAGTACATATTTGCTTAAGATTACATATTTGTTCAGTCCCCTAAATGAAGCAAGGTGTGTGACAGCGGTGCACAACTGGTCTATATTATTGAGGCTGTGCATAGCATAATTCATCAAGGCCACCATGTGAATTGTGAATTATTCGCCAAGGCCCCTATCATTCGAGTGTTTAATTAATAAGTAAAGATTGTGATGTCACTCTTTCATTTCATTGTCATCAGACGGAGCAACACCTCCTCCTGCTTGCGTGTCCAGTTCGGTTTGCTCACCAGAATCATCAACCGCCATTTTATTATCATTGACTGGCGGTTCGCCTTCTGTGTTGGAATCAAGACCCATTTCTGACTCTTTTTCTTCTTCTTCTACTTCAGCTCCATTTCCGATCCGCGCATTTCGGTTCATCGTCTGCATCTGTCCAAACCAAAACACCAATTTCACATCACCTCATCACACAAAACGAACAAACAAACAAACAAAAACAAAACCCTAATCTACCTGATAGAGCTGGTGCAACCTCAAATTAACAATCTGCTCCATATCTTCGACCCCTTGCACAAACCTCACAACTCCGTTACTCTCAACCAACCGCTCTGTAAACGGACTCGTCTCCTCCAGATTCAAACCCAACTTATCCGGCCTCTCAATCAACAACCTAAAAGTCGGCTGCAACTCAAAACACTGCTCAAATAACTCGCGTCTACAAAAAACATACAAACCGAGCCTCGCACGAGACATCGCGACAATCAACCTTCTGACGTCTCTCAAGTGCCCGACAAACCGAGTCCGCACGAGAGATAAAAGAATGAAATCGTTTTGTTGCCCTTGGAATTTATCAACAGTCGCGACTTTGTTAGGCGGCTCGATTCCGTACATTTTACACCGCCGATTGATGACGTCACGAATCAAAAGCTTCTGTCCGTTATACGTCGTCAGAATCGAAATACGGCTCGCTGGATACCCTAATAATCTCATGTAAATATACACACTAACAATATACTCAGCTTCCCCTTCGTTTTGATAAAACCAAGGAGACGGTGCTGACTCGCCTCTTCCGTTATAATCCTCAACATTCACCAACTGATACTCGAACGAAAATCCGGAATTCGCCTTGTGAAAAATCGGATTCTCACGCACAAACCCTAAATCCCCTAATTCCCTGTACCGCCAGTTGTATAACTTAGCAATACTCGGCCTGGCCCTACCTTGCGCGTTTAACTCAATATACGGCACGCCTAATCTCACGAATCGAGTAAATAACGATTGGTCCATGTGGCTGTACTTCTGAAAGGCCATGTTTTTGACGACAGGTGGCAGCTGGTGGTGGTCCCCGATTAAAATACACCTTTTGAGCCGCGCGTGGCCGTCTTCTTGTCTTTGTAATAACATGGGGATGAAGGTTTCGATTTCTAAAATCTGAGCGCTTTCTTCCATTAACAGATTGTCGTATTTGAATCCGAGCTGGAGGAAATCTTTGCGTTTTAGGGCCGCGTGTGTGCATGTCATCGCGACGATCTTCGCCTGTTTTGTCATCAAGTAGTTCGCTCTGTCAGCTGTCAGTTTAAGAAGCTCAAACGCCCTGAAATATTAACATATAAATATGAGGATTAGTGGCTGGCTTACTTATGATCACATATGAAATAAGGCCAAATTTCACGTGTACCCCTACAAAAAGTGAAATTATCACCAATACCCCTACAAATTCACTCAAATATCAGACGAGGGTAGTAGTTATATTTTAAGAATTTTGTAGTGGTATTCATGATATATGTATGGTTTTGTAGGGCCGACACCACGATATTTGAGTGGTTTTGTAGGGGAATTGGTGATATTTCTCTTTTTATACGGGTATACATGAAATTATGACCTTTCGCAAGGATACATATGAAATTTGGCCCACATACAAATATAATTCATCAAATTAGTATCATACTGAAAGCATACAAACCTGCATTCTTCAAGTTCCTGAAACATGGTGGACAAATGCTTAAAACACCCTTTCGCCGCCCTCATATCCCTCTCGAAATCCTCCCCTCCAAAAACCCTCTCACTCACATCCGCAAAAAACTCCTTGAACGGAAACCTCTCCTTCACAAACCCCTTCTTATCCCTATTCTCCTCCGCCTCAACAACAAACCGCTCCCACCTGGAATAAACGTGCAACAACCAAAAGTACCCTGCGGCCTCGCACGTGTGCGCTGAGTCAGCAGGGAGAGAGAGGGAAATCGCGAGCCGCTCGACTTCTTTTAACAGTTCGAGACGGCGGACCAGCATCGCGTTGACTCGGCCCTGACGGCTGAAGTCGAGGTCGGTCGCGAGCTCCTGCTCGCCTTGGCCTAATCGGAGCAGGTACCGTGCCGGTACGTCCCTCTGGAAAAGAAAACGTTACTTAATTAATTTATTTTATTTATTTATTTATTTAATTATTTGTTTATTTATTTATTTATTTCATTTATTTAATTATTTAATAAATTTATTATTATTTATTTATTTATTTCATTTATTTAATTATTTAATAAATTTATTATTTATTTATTTATTTAATAAATAAAACAAAACAACATATTAATTATTTAATTAATTAATTACGGGAAATTTTCGAATAGTCCCCTAACTTTTCTGAATACTACAAAAAAACTCACTTTTCAATAAAAAAAAATATTTAACCATAAATTGTCAACTTTTAACACCATAGAGGAATTTTTGAGAAATCTGAAATGTGAGGTAGGTTTTTTGTAATATTCAGAGAAGTTAGGGGGTTATTTGAAAATTTCCCTTAGTAAACTAGCATCACGATTTGAGAAGGAGAAATAACAAGATTATAAGCAACTTGCCTGCATGATCTTCTCGAAGAGATCGTTGAGAGCTTGATTGGAGTGAGTGATAATGAGAGTCCTCTGAGAAGGGCAATTATGGTAAAGCACGTTTAATATCTGTACCGCCGTGTCAGTCTTTCCGGTACCAGGCGGGCCCACAACCATCGTCAAACCGGGCTGAACTCCTGAAATTATCGCCCCAACCTACACACATATGTGATAATTTCATTACAACCATATTCTTACGCGAAAAAATAAAGTTCGATCAAAATTAATGCCTATAATAAGTTACCTGAGTGGGTGTGAATCTAACGGAGTTTTGGTTAGGTTTGTCTTGCGGGTACGGACCGGGATCGGCCGGTACGTAAGACTCGACCACCAATTTCTCCTTTTGTGCGTTATTTTGATCATCAAGTGCCAGCCTGGCATTATTGCCAGGTAGATTTTTAGCATCTCTTTTTAATGAGTCTGGAAATTTGATACGGAACGGCGGGCTCGGGTTCGTACTTTCCGTACCGTCCGAATTCACAAACGAAACCTACAAAAAAATACACAAAAAGTAAATACACCAACATGTATTTACAAAGTATTACACAAGGAATGTCGCTCATTCACAAAAAATGTAACAAAATTTACGAGGGAAATTTGCAAAAAAAGCCCCTACATTATGTCTAAGAAAAATAGTTATGAAATTCAAAAAAATAAAAAATAAAAATCAGTAAAAACAAAAATCCTTTTCTAAATTAAAAATATTAATTAATATTTAAAAATTAATTTTCAAGTGATTAAACTATTAAAAACTAACGGTTATAACTTCAAACTAACGGCAAGGTGCTTTTTTTGCAATTTAGGCATAATGTAGGGATTTTTTGCAAATTTCCCAACTTACAATGATTACTTCTAGTTCACTTACCTCGTAATTGGGGAAGCAATCTACTAGATGCTCTGAATCGAGAAAAGTATCCTTAAAATCAATCT
Source organism: Juncus effusus (assembly GCA_027726005.1). Lineage (NCBI taxonomy): Eukaryota > Viridiplantae > Streptophyta > Magnoliopsida > Poales > Juncaceae > Juncus > Juncus effusus. The sequence continues at coordinate 9,736,564 of CM050905.1, read as the reverse complement.
CATCTAACAAATCGGGCATATTAACCCATTGAGCGGCCGACGGATTTCCATACCCCAAAAATATATTATGCAACCACTCAGGCACGATACAAGTCTCGTTCATCAAATCCCTAATCGACTCCAAAATCGCCTTGAAATTATTCTCCTTCGGTTTCCTCCTCATCAAAATATTAAACGAACCATACACATCATCAGATTCCTTTTCGGTGACATCAATATGATATTGCGCGGGATCCAATGCAACTTTTACGGTACGTAAATCTCCCTTTGGAGGCTTCCATTCTTCCCGTTTTACCCTTCCGGTAAAATCATTCATCAAATTCCCCTCTTCATCTTTAACTTCAATCACCTCACAACCACGCACGAATTGTAACCCTAATCGCTCGGGAACCGTCGATTTATCCGCCACGTCAGCGCTCAGAGGCACGAACGAAGGCCGAATCGAGAGCAAAAACAACACATCATGCTCTTTCAACGAATCCCACTCGGACCGAACTTGAGCTCGGTAACTCGACACCGTAAATTCAATCTCAGCCGTTACAGAAGCCGGTTTTACTTCTCCAATATTCGGTTGTTTCACCTCTTTAATCCTAAACCCTTTAAACGGTACCGCCATGCGAGACCAACCTCTAAAGGCCGTCTCTCCTTCATTATTCACATACGCTAACAAATGCGGCACGGCTTCCTGTATATCCTCGCGGATTTCATACGTCGATTCGAGCCTAAACAAATTGAAATTTCTCAACAAATAATCGTGCAATGTTAAGAATTGGAGGTTTAATTTGGGGAGAGCGAGACAGCCCTCGCCGGAGTAGTTTATGCTCGGAACGAGAGACTCATCCCACATTATTTGCTCGTTCGGATAAAGTGGCAGAGCGTTTATCGCTTCTTTTTGAGATTGTCGTTTTGAGAAAAACGAGATCATTACTTCCGTTAGGAAATCTCGACGTGGGCTGCATGGATCGTTTTCCGAAATTAGCTTCAGCTGTTGAAAAAGAAGAGTACGGATTAAAACGGATATAAAATCTTTTTGGTTAATTCTTAATGATTTTTTATAAACATGACTCACCTTTTGGCAGACCAACTCGCGTAATTCCTCGTCTGACAAGACTAAAAGTTTTTTCGTCAGATCGGCTCGTTTGTGAATAGAACCGATATTGCACATTGAGAAGTCTCGTAACTATACATAACAACAAGAAATAACGTGTTAAATCCAAAGTAATCGATCCAAAAAATAAACCAAAAAAAAATAATAATAAAAAATTACTACCTTAGGGACTTGCTTGAAGGCGAGGAGCTGAAAGGCCTGGAGGCGAGAGTAATGAGTCAGCATGACATCATCGTCAGACAATTGCGTACCGAAATGGTCGTCTATTTCAAAACCCTCGTAGAACTGAAGCAGGTCAACGAGCTGAGAGAACAAACGACCCTTCTCGTGCGTGTAAAGCATGCTGAGGTGGCATTTCGACACCACCGCCAGGTTGGCAACCAACGGCCTTAGGAATCTGTGAAATGTTAAAACGCACTACTTGTTAGCCATTTGAATCATATGCTAGAGAAATATAATGCAAAAAGAATGAATGTGATTCAAGTGAATGGAAATGACTTACCGTCTAGTAGGTAGTTGGCTTAACAGATCGATCAAGAATTCCATAAATCGCTCACAATATAAAACGCATGAATCGTTTATTTGGTCTGGCTCATTCATTGAATCTTCATCCGGCTCTGAGACCATCACCTTAGAATCGAGAATCTGAAATATATTTTTGGCGCATTAAGTTTATAATAGAACAATTGTTTGCGCATTAATTAAGTAATTGTATAAATTATTATTATTATTACCTCTAAAAATTCTTCAATAAGATTACGAAGGAACCGTACTTCAAGAACCTTTTTAGGGTCGAAATCCTCACCCTTTTTCTTGGCTTCTTTGGCTTCTTTTCTGGTCAGCTTTTTCCATTTCTTTATTAAATGAGGGTTCAAAAACAGCTCCATCTGTTTATTTAAGTTTCAAAAATGTATTAGAAAAACCCTAAACCCTAATTTTGAAATGAAGACAAATAGGAAAGTAAACAAAAAAATAAAATAAAGTACCTGAAAGCGGCCAGAAGAAAGAGAGTGCCATAATTGGAGGCTAACTAACTGCATTATGGTTTCACTTACAATTTCATCTTCTAGACTCTTTTAACAAAACAAAGACAAAAAGGCCAATTCAAAATTTATTGTTTATTTACAAGAGAAATATTTTTATTATTTACAAGTATGCTTTTTTTTACAACTTTGCATACCTGAAACGCATTTATCATGAATAAGAGGTAGTTTGTTTTCTCTGCCAAGCTCAATGCTTTTTGCTAAAAAAAAAAAAGAAAAATGTTAAACAAAATAAAGGCAGATAATATATAAATATGAGAAGCTCGTTATAATTAGGTTAACAAAATAAAAGCAAAATAAGACTACAAAAGCTTACCTCATCTTTAAGACGGAGCACTCTCCAAATAAAGCCCTTAAAAGCTTCCTTTCTGTCATGAAAAGTAGTCCAAGCCGCCACATTCTCTCTGAACTGAAATTTCAAAAAATAAATTAACATTATAGTTTTCAATAAATAATATCTAAATGCAACTCCAATAAGTACATTAAATCCAAAAATGTGAACCTTTTCATTAACCATGAGGATCATGGACATGACATGCTCAAAACTAGCTGAATCAGGATCGAAATTAGGCCACAGATAATTCTCCAAGTACTGGCTGACTTCCAAGATCATAACCCTGTGCAAAGGCACAGTCTTTCTTCCCTTTCCACTAACCAACAACTCAGTCTCGTATATTTCCTTTACAAGTTCAGGCTTGAATCCGCTTTCTGTAGCTGACACGCCCCAATTTGCCGAGGCGATTCGGGTCAGCCTGTCGCGCTGGATTTCTGACAGAGTAAATCCGACGGGCGGTGGTTTCTCCGACTGGAGAGGAGGCGGAGGCTGAGATGGTGGTACGACGGGCTGGTCGAGGGCGTACTCAGCCACGCGGTGGCGGCGGAAGTCGTAGACGCCGGTTCCGTACACCTTCGGCATGGCCGGAGACGGAATGCAGAGGAAGAGAGAAGAGAATACCTAGGTTTAGCTAGGGTTTCTGAGAGGGTTTGGGAAGACGGGGTGGATCTCGAGTAGTTTCGAGACTTGTTTGAAGATAACGGGTTTGGTTTGGGGTGGGCCGGGTTCTAAGTCCACCGACTCTGATGAATCAATGGTGATACATTCACATAATATATTTTCCAAAGTTTTTTCATACGTTTCGATACCATTTTCAAATCAATTTTTTTTAATCCGCCCTAACTATTTACATTAATGAAGTGACCTACAAAAATAAGTGAGACACAAAGAACCACTTCATAATCTGTTTTCATAATATACCCCATCCATATTGAAAAATATTTACAATACATACAGTAATTACTAGTGTAGTACTAATCTTAATCACATAAGAAAAATAAAGAAACAAAAATCAAAATCCTATGCACCAAAGTAACACCATAGATTCACACATTTACAACTTTTATACACACAACAACAAAAAAGGAAACAGCAGTATAACAACTTCGCCAACACATGCTAACGCAAGTGGTAAAAGACACTCGAATAAGGGAGATATCCCAAGTTCGAGCCCGGCTTGCCGGGTTTTTTCTCAAAATGCGTGAGGACATATGAGTGGCTGTATTAAAAAGTTCAAAAAAAAAAAAGTATAACAACTAAACTAAAGCTGCAAGTCAAGATACTGATACATATGCCTCCTCTTAAACTCCAACAAACTTCCGTACGTCCGATCCGACATGCCAACAAAAAGCGACTCACAATCCGGACTGAAACAAATCCCCGAAATCTCCCCAAACAAATCAATCTCTTGCGCCGAACAATAGTCCTTTTTCACATCATAAACATGCACGAAATCCGCCGGCTCGGCAAACGCGAGGAAATTTCCATCAGAAGAGAATTTAATGCCTCTGATTGCACCGATACGACCTTTTAATACCGCGAGGGATTCTGACGTGTTTCTGACGTCCCATAAACGGCACGTTTTGTCTTGGTTTCCTGTGGCCAAAATGTGTGATGATGGATGCCAAGCGCATGAGAATGAGTAGTCTTCATGGCCCTTTAGATTTGAAATAACCTATATGGAACAAATTGTTGAATTATAATAACTTAAATAATATTTTTTATTAGTGGTACTACTATTTTATTTTATTTTTAGATTATGTGCATACTTTTCCTGATTGAGGGTCAGCTATTATACAATCGGTGCTATCTCCAAGGACGGCAAGTAGTTTTCCGTCAGGACTGACACATGCACTCTACAAAACAAGAATTTCGTAAGTTAGAAAAAATGGTAAAAATATAAAAATATAACAAAGAAGAGTGATAATTTTGAAAATTTGACGCACATTGACGGACCAAGAGAATGGGAACTGATTGAGAAGGGAGAACTTGTCAGTATCAAAGACACGCACAAATGAGTCGTTGTTACCACATATCACTTGAGTTGATCCACTAATGATTAAAAAAATATATATTATTTTTTAAAAAAGATTAATTAACAAATATGTAACTTGTGTTGTTTAATACCTAGGAGACTGGTATATATCCACGGAATTGGTAATAGCGCTGTCATCTTCTGTTAATTTCGCACAAAATGCGACCCCAGGTTTATCGCTATACTGCAAAAGAATGAAAAAGTTTGACTATGAAAAAAAATAACAAAATCCAAGCAAAGCGGTACAAAATGGATTTATGTTTTATACCTTACAAATGAGTTCGCCGTGAAAACCACCAGCAGCTATGAAATTATCTTTCACAGCCATGCTGCAGATTTGTACTCTTGACAAAGCAGACGATCCACGTAAACTCTACATAAGATAATTAAAAAAAAGAATTAGTTATATATATATATATATATTTAAGGTCTCATACTTGGGACTTAATTATTCATCGAATATGCATCAAGATCATGCTATGCAATAAAATAACGAGCTTCACGTACTTCAATGTGCGAGAAATGACACGTTTATTACATAGCACGGATCTTGATGCACATCCAATGAATAGTAAGTACTAAATATGAGAGCTTAACTACCTAATTAATATGTAAGTTATAATAAGAATGAGACCTGATGGGGAATAAGGCGGCCGGAAGCATTTATTAATTCCTTGCATGTTTGAAGAAGGGGTGAATAGTGCATGACAGAATGGTCATGAACAATATACACGTCATGCTTTGATGTAGCCCACACTAAGTTCCTTAGCTACAAAAGGGTGCACAATATGCTCATCAGAATTACAAGTAATCACTATAAATTACACAAAACTATGGTCACTGATGTTTATTAAATTAATCAGGATTTAGTATTGAAAGATTAGCACCGACTAGATGAGAATGAAACATCGATTAGTAGAGAATAGAAATACCAAGAAGAAATATGACGGAAAAAACGCAACTCTTGGAACATGCAAAATATCCCACTCTTTCCCCCATTTATTCTATTCACTTTATTTTTTTTTTTTTTTTTTAGTGTTTCTTCTGGATAAATCAGGGCACTTTCCGAAGAAAAAGAGTGGATGTGGGTGAACTTCCCATTTTTTACAAGGCATGTACCGTACTGTACTGTACCGTCAGCATTTACAGTTTTTTTAATTTTTTTATCTTTTTTGGGGCTTAAATGGGTTCTAGAAAAACTGACACTTACATTAGGGTTCAAAGATAAAATCCTGTACGAACAAAAAAAGAACCCATTAAAGAACCATACCAATAAGGTCAGTACCACTAAATACCAGTCAAAAACTTGAAATTTGAGTTCTTCTGGTGATAACCAAATTACTAACCTAGTTATAAACACAATGATGCCATTGTTGGTACGGAAGCTTTGTCATGTGAAAATCATTTTTACACATTATTATACAGGCCTTACACCTGCAAAACTAAAAAATTGAACCGAACAAGATATATAAAAAAAGAGATAATTTTTATTGACTAAAAGGTAACTGTTTCTACTGTGAGGTCGTACAGAAACAATCAGTTTCATGGTTTAAATTGATGTATACATTTTCTTTTGGCTTATTCAGTGTTTAATTGGGGCTTATGGATCACATAGTATAAATCACATTATTAATGCTATGCAAGCACATATATGCATATAATAAAGAAAGGAACTATTGCATAAGTAGAGTTTTTTTCTTTTTCCTTTTGTAAATTTATATAAAAATTTAAAACGATTTGAAATTTATAAAATGGAAATTTTCGTTCGGATGAGGGATATTAAAGCCCTCTCCAAATTTCCTCAAAAAAAAGAAAGAACGGAAATCAGTGGCAATTTTGTCAAAAACAACAGATTTGTGCAATCCTTATTAGTGATCAAGTATTACTCCTAAATAATTTGTAGATACAAAAAACAAAAAAATAACAACAAGAAATTAATACCTGAAAATGCACAATAGTAGACTTGGCAAGCCTTGAATTGAACTGAAAGTCATAAAATTTACTCCTCTGTACCACTCTGTTGCTTTCCTACACAACACATATACAACTTTTTTTATGAATAAAAAAATTAAACAGGAATCAGATTTTTTAAACTTATTTGCGACCCATTTTTGGGATAATATAATCTAACCTTTGATTCTAGTTGTGCATCATCGCGCGGTCTTGAAAGGTTTTGATAGTTGGTGTATTGTTTAAGCCTCAAAGCGCGAAAATCATCTCTCGTGTAATTCAACCTATCCCACGGAATTCCTTGCATGTCCTTCCCGTTTCTATATTCCGCTGCTGATGTGTCATTATTTAACATCTCCTAAATAAGATTAATTAATATTAATTACAACAAATACATAGTGGATAGAATTAATTGTCATGAAGAAGAGCAATTATAGGGAGAAACATACTGGATTGTTTATTTCATTGGCCAGTTCATCATCATAAAGCTCATCTTGCATATCCACAGCGAAATTGAACTCATCAGCATCAAAATCATCGTCAAAACCAATCATGTCATGGAAATCATCCTCCAAAAACTCCAAGTCTTCATTCAAAAATTGAGCCATTGCGAGAATTCCCTGTCGACTATTTCAATCCAATGCAATCAAAAAGACATAAATCAAAGCGAGAAAACTAAAAATAGTCACATTGACCCTCCGTTGATTTCACGCTACCACAACAAAAAAGGGGGGCGATTCAGAAATAAATGTAAGAGAAGGGAGAAATCAGCTGAATTACCTTAAATAAGAGGTTCGTACAGTCAGCTAGAGCTCTCTGTTATTAACTGGTAGTATTTTGTTGGTGGCGAGAGAGAAGGAATAAAGAACGAAAGGCGGTAGAGATGGTCGGAAAACAGGAGAAGAGAGAGAAGCATAGTCAAACCTATCCACGGATTTATAGAACGGAACGGAACGGAACGTTACATCTGTGGGACCCGCAATAAAATTGAATGGAGAGGAGAGTGATATTTTCCGTCAGCGTCAGTGGGTTTAACGGAGATGGTGACGTGTTGGACACGTGTAAACAAATTGTTGAAGCGCTCACCGACTTTGCTTTCTTTTGTTGACTCGGACTGACTAAGTCTTTTTAACCATTTAATAAGGCGTGTGTTGGACTATCTTATATCATCTTATCCTACCCTACTATCAAAAGGCCGACAGAAGAGTGTAATTAGTTAATGGTAAGCATACCCATCAAAATTAATTATTAATTAATAAGATACAAAAAGGAGATATCACATGATTTATTACATCATCCTTATACAGTTATACTCTACTCAAAATACAAAACATCACCAAATATAAAATCAAACAATCAATTAACATTCTTTATATCTCCACAAAATTATCTTTACAAAAGTAAAAAGTTGCTGATTTAATCTAAGTTTCTGTAATTTTTGTATGTCTTCAGATGATTGTGCTAAATTCTAAGGCCGCAAAAAGGACGAACTAACAAACTACCACAAAAGTGAGAATTATTTCGGCATTTTCAGAGCCTGAATTTCTTCGTTTCTGCTGACGTGTCATGTAAATCATGTTGCTCAAATCCACTACTTGATTCCTCAAGTCTTTCTTCATTTTGTTACACATTTCATCACTAATTAGTTGTTAAAAAATAAAAAAATTAAAAGAATAAAGGAAAATGAGAAATCACGACGGGGCCACTGTAGCGACTCTGTAGCGACGGATTGAAATTATATACTGTTTTCTCGCGTTTCTATATACGCTATATACTGTTTTCATTTTTATAAATATATACTGTTTACCGAATAAATTTTTATATATTATTTGTTTTCATTTTATATGTTTTTATATATTACTTTCATTTTTTTAAATTAATATTGTTTTACCGAATGAATTTTTTATATACTGTTTATTTACAGTTTATATGTTTTTTTCAGTTCTTATGTACCGTCGCTACAGAACCGTCCCATGATATTAGCACCCTAAATTCAAATTTGCTGCTAATTGAACGAAGTACGCAGTTTTGAAAGTTTCCATGTGAAAAGTACGTAAGATAAGCATGAATGAAAAGCGAAATTGGAAGCTATGTATAAAAAGTAAATCTTTTTTTTTTGATGGAAACAAGGGTTTCAAATCATTATCCAACTGAAAGTTCAAGATTAATTATAAAGAGTAAATAAATTGTTGTAGCGCTCACCGACTTTGCTTTTGTTTGTTGACTTGGACTGATTGAGTCTTTTTATCTATTTAATAAGTTTATCCTATCCTACTATCAAAAGACCAGCAAAAGAGTAATTAATTAATGATAAACATGCCCATCAATATTAATTAAGACGAGACATTTGTCCAATAACAAAGAATAAGAGAAAAAAAAATGTGTAGTTTCTTACACATTACATGATTTATTACGTCATCCTTATACTCTAAACTCAGCACACCCAAAACAACACCAAATATAAATTCAAAACATCAATTAACGTTATATATCTCTAAAAAGTAAAAAATTACTGATTTAATCTAAACTTTCTCTAAATTGCGCTCAATTCTAAGGCGCCAAGAACGAAGAACAGACAAACAACCACAAAACTGAGAATTACTTCAACATTTTCAAAGCGCGAGTTCTTTCTTCTTTGCTGATGTGCCATGTATATCGTTTTGCTCAAATCCACTACTTGATTTCTTATACTTTCTTCATCCTGTTACACATTTCATCACAATTAGTTGTCAAAATAAAGAATAAAACAAAAATATCAGTTCAAATTTGCCGCTACTTGAATGAAGTAATTGGGAAGTATCAAAAAATACAAAAAGTTCTGAAAGTTTTCATGTGAAAAAAGCAATTTATGCATGCATGAAAAGCAAAATTGGAAGCTATGTATATAAAGTACATCTGAATTCTTATTTTAATAAAATTCTTTTTCAAAATTTATGAACTTTCCCATTACAAAACAGCATATAAATATATTAATAAAGAAGCAATCAAACAAATCAATTGTTTCATCGCAGTCGTAACTCATGTAATGCTATTAGTTATTGTTTAATCAGTCCGTGGTACAATAAATGTGTTTCCAAAGATTATAAATTAAGATGCTAAGCAGTCTAATCCTAAGCATTGAAATATAGAAGTAAGATGTGAAGATAAAAAATTTGAAGAAAAAGCTCAATTAAATTCATCATCAGTGGAACTGTGGAACTAAATTCGGTAAATTAACCATGGTCAGGAGTTTTTTGAAGAACAATTTTCACAATTAAGATAGACAGTCCAGTTGAGATCAAAACATCACTAGGCAGATGCTCGAGTAACAGTGCAAGATGCACTTAACTGGACAAATTTCAGCGTGAACTAAACTAATTTCCGTACAGAAAGGCAAAATGCAACAAATCGAGACAGTTGAACATCAGAATAAAGAGTCGTTTCTATTGCAAAATCAGATCGATCTACCGCAACGATGAACAGAGAGACGAGATCAGATTCAGGGAGAGGAAGATTTCTTTACCGCGATCTGGACATCCTGAGCGGAGGCGGAGGCGGAGGCAGGGCGAACTGGCGGCGGACGGAGGGAGGAGAGGAAGAGAGAGGCTCTGCAGCACTGGATCGCCAGTTGAAGGTTAATCGCAGGGCTCTCTGATTCACCCGTCTCCTCCATTGTCGCCTGGATTCTCTCACTAGCCATCTCTCTCTATCGAGTCTCAAGTGAGCAACTCCAACCGTTAATTCAAAATCAAAATCAAAATAGTTATATAAACATCATGTTTGTGTTGATTTATAAGCTGACTTATATCAAAGTTCATATATTTTGGGTTGAGCCCAAATAGAAGTATAAGTTTTGGGCCGAATCCTTTTTCCTTTTTATACAAACAGCCTGTTACATCTCTACACTGTAAAACATATCCATCCTCATTTGGACAAGCTGTTTTGTTGCTGTTCAAATTTCAACACAAATAAAAGACCATGATTAGTACCTGTCTTAATATTAAAACAAGTGAGGAAAAGTTAGAATTAAAATTATTCAAAAGATTCACTTCATTCCTTCATTTGAAAAAAATGAATATCTTTTTGCAAATATTTATAGAATATTTTAGATTTTATCTCCAACTTTTGAAATGTAGTCAAGTACTTATTGATTCATATTGGATCCTTGTTAGTCAAATACAGTTGGTTACCTCAGTTTTAATAAATAACATATCAATTAAATTAAATTAAATTACATGGGAACAATACGTATGGTTACACTCATGGATCCAAAGCAGCACCCGCTAGCTACGTCTGATGCAAGACCGGTCCTGATATAAGCCCAACAAGTCCACGGGATTGGGCAATATAAGAGTGGAAGGCAACATTTCAGTAGAATTTACAAACAGCCGAAGTGCATGTTGAGCTTATATCGTGATACTTTAGAAAAATATATATGTTTTGATAATCTAATCATGTCGTGCAACCTAACAGCTTTGCTCAAATTATCATTTCTCCATTCTTCTTCATTTCTTTTCTTTCTTTTTTTTCTTTCTTTTCGTTGCATATTTGTCTCATATATTTTGAAGTTTTAGTGACTAAATTTGATAGAGGGAATTCGAAGGAATCATTTTGTAACCATGAAAACTCGATTAGGAAGAAGTCCAGTATTTTGATGAATAATTTTGTTCAATTGTTGATTTATGTGCAGGCGTGCAGCGTGAAATTGACGGTTAAGCGAATTGATTTAATCACATTAACAACAGGAAGAATTAGCATTGTTTTATACTACTTTTTAAATTGAAATTTTATTGGATGATTGGTTTGAATATGAAATATAACAAAGTACGGAAATTTATTTGGGAACAATACCGTAATCATATTAGGTCTAAATTCGCCAATTTATTTTGTTGTAAAAAAACTGACAAGCTTCGCAAGCTAAATTTTCGTATTTTCATAAAGTCAGAGGTTATTACTTCTTTAGGTTATTATACTTGGATAATTGTTGAAGAATAAGTCTTGATTAATTATCAATAATAATTATTACATTTTAGAATAAAATATGATAAACCACAGAAATTTTTCTTATTTTGATTATCATTTTGTTTATTGTAAAAAACAATTTATAATATATATTTAACTCATTAAAAAATATAGAACCTAATTAATGTTAAAAATTAACTATCTCACATATTTACTTCCCTTATTTTACTCATATCATATTATTCGATAATAGAGTGACAAGGGCAACCATTTTATTTCGGACTTGAGCAACTAAATGAACAAGACTGGCCTTCGTCTGACCTGGCATGCTGTAATTAGCCGTAGGTATACAAGTCTGAAGTCTCCAACTGTTGGATATTTGATGACTCTCTGTACACACGTTGCTGAGCTGGCGCTGAGGTGGGTCACCAATCACCATATTTGCTCACAAAATAAACTAATTTTCAGTCCTGCAATCACACAAACAAACAAAATCTTCATTACATGGCACAAAATAACATATAAACTATAAGTCAATGATAATAAGGAAGAAAGTTAGTTATTCAATAAATGATAGTAAGTAAATTATTCAAAGATTGTTCAAAAATAATGTGTAGGACCTAGTTGCCTAAATAATGAGTCAATTTTCAATCAATCCACAATCAACTTTCTTGTAAGTGTGTAATCACTACTAGAAAATAATTTTTCAGTGGCGGTGTTTTATTTTCAGCGGCGGTACCGCCGCTGAAAAACTTATCAGCAGCAGTGATACACAAAAACCGTCACTGATAATCAGTTTCAGTGGGGGGCCCGCCGTTGAAAATATTAAACCGCCAGTGATAAAATTTGGCGGGATAATTAAAAAAATTTCGGAAATAGGAGGGAAACTAAAAAATTATCACCGGCGGTTGTGTTTCCTAAACCGCCGGTAATATTCATAGAAATATTATCAGTGGGGGTTTTTATAATGGGCCGCCGGTGATATTTTTTTTTTTTAGGGCCGGCATCAAATATCTACCCACCCCCCCCCCCCCCCCCCCTCTCTCTCTCTCTCTCTCTCTCTCTCTCATATCCCTTTAACCCTTCTGTTCCAAACAAACGAAAAGAAAAAAAGAAACGAAAAAAAAGAAAGGGAAAAAAACTGGCTCCGGCCAGATCAGGTGCCGCCCGCCGCCACTGTCAATGAAGCTCCACCCGCCCGCCACCGCCCTCCTAGTGCAGTACCCCTCTCTCCTCTTGATCGACGTCTCTCTCACCCTCCCACTCTCTCAATCCGAAATACTACTCAATCCGAAGTTGTTTCGCTCGATTTCGGCTCGGTTTGGTCATTGCTCAATTGAAGATATAACTTAATTGTTGCTAATTTTGATTTTTTTTTGTTGATTATTGCTATATTATTTCTCACGTGAGGTAATTTGTTAGTTTGTTTGAGGGACAATTAAATTACTAATTATTGCAAAGTTTCTAGGGTTTTAATTGTGAAAATGAAGGACTAAATTAATTTAGGCTTTATGATTTTTGGTTTTATTGGATGAAATTATGGCAAAATAAGACCAATTGTTGATTAGGGTTAGGGTTTAAATATTATTTTTCCTAATTGTTGATTTTTCCTTCTTTATTAGGATCCCTCCATACTCGACGTCTCGCTCTTTGGATTCGTCTTCTCTTCTTTGAAGGTACGGGTGATTGAGTATTTTTTTCTTTTATTAATATTTTTTTTAGGGTTTTTTTTGTTTTTTAGTTGGAGAAAAATAAATTTTGCTCTAATAATATATATTTTGTGGTTATTATTGAGTTAGTTTAAATTTGGATCAATTATGCTTAATTTTTGAATAATGTTAGTGTTCTATGTAACTCTCCCAAATTGTATGGATTAGGGTTATGGTTAATTTCATAAAATATATTGTTTATTTGACAAATTTATGGTTATTGTTACTAATTTTTTTTTTTATTTAAAATTATTTGTTTCATTAGTTAGGGTTTAAGCACGTTCAAGGCGCCACAAAGTTAAGCTCCAAATACTTGATTTTTTTTTTAGGAATGTTTTGTATTCGACGCCTTGCTCTTCGGATCCGCCTTCTCCTAATCTTATACTTAAAAGAATGTTGGTTAAAATGAGTAATTTCCTTCTTCTTCTTTTTTTTGTCATATATAGGGTTGGTATATATTAATTATTTTTTTGCTATAAAATTATTTTCTATTGGTAGGATTCAAGCACTTCCACGGCGTCACTCACGTTGTTTAAGCTCCAAACACTTGACATCCAAATACAACTAAGGTTAGAGTTTGGTAAATATTAGCATATTTGGTTATGATTAGGGTTTGGTTTAGCTTATGTTTAACTATGTCTAGGTTTAGGGTAGGTTTATAGAAAATTTAGTAAACTATAGCGTAAATTAAGTATGTTTTGGTTATTGATAGTTTATTTAATTTTTTTCCTAATTTTTTTTCTCTTTAATAGGAACGCTTGTATTCAACGCCTTGCTCTTTGGATATGCATTCTACTATCTTCTTTACGAATAGGATGAATGTTAGATGAATTTTAAAGTTAATTTTCGAATTCAATGTTGGAGATCTTGATTTTGGATATGTAGTATGTTTTGACGAAATTATGCTATATTTTGATTCGGATATTAAAATGGATTTGAATTTGAAACTATGTGAAATTTATTGTGATATTTTCTTTTGTTATTAATTTGGTCTTTTTTAATGGAAAATAAAAAAAAATGTAAAAAAAAAAAATTCTGTAAGAGGTTTTCACCGGCGCTTCGCAAGAAAACCGCCGGTGATAATCACTTTCACCGGCGGTTTTAGAAATAACCGCCGGTGATAATACCTTTTATCAAATTTCTTACAAAGTCTTTCATCGGCGGTTTATTCTTAGGACCGCCGGTGATAATTAACACCGGCGGTACCAATACCCCCGCTGAAAAAGACAAACCCCCCGGTGATGTTACTGTCGGTGAAAAAAAATGTCATGACTATCTTTTTTACCGGCGGTTTTAAAGCAGCCATTGAAAATGAAGGAACCGCCGGTGAAAAGCACTTTTAGCGTGAAAGCATCATTGGCGGTATATCACCAGCGGTTATCGGCGGCCAACCGCCGGTGATGACTTTCACCGGCGGTTTTTTATTTTTCAGTGACGGTTTTTTGACCGCCGGTGAAAACTGGATTTCTAGTAGTGAATATAATGCAATTGCAAGGTAATCTATATATAAATGAAAAAAAAATGAAAGTATGTGAACGCGTTTCGTATCACAATGGAGTGAGAGAAACTCAGTAGAGCTAGAAAAACATTTGTATATAATCGGTATTAAATTATGCAATCCAGAGATCTGATTAAAGTTTAGTATATAGTCCAGTTTTCTCCAATATCTCTGTTCATGTATAACAATAATACAAACTGCCAAAGCTTGCTAGCTCAAGCGGTAAATGCATCACCCCACCAACCAAGAGGTTGTGGGTTCGATATACTCACTAAGAATGATTTTTTTCAAATAAATCTCCTCACTTGAGGAGTTCCAAAAAAAAAAATACAAACTAATTTAGATATTTCGAAACTTCTACTATTATACTTTTGTGTGTTTGTATATTTCCACTCTGATGGAGAGGATGAACTTATGTACCATATTTTACTAGAGAAATATCTTCATGCCTACCAAATGATCAAATCGTAAGTGAATGAGGCACACATAAAACATGCATTTGCAAAAAAAAAAAAAGATTTTTTTCGAATCAACAGAAAATGGAAAGATAAACATAAAAAACGTGATTGTAGGTACAAAGAAATAGTTTGGAAATATAATTTCATCTGATGTAGGCATGTAGACCTTCATAAAGCACTTGGACCAAACCCTGAACTTTCAGGCCCAAACAATAATCAAATGTTTAGTTCTTTGTTTCGAACAGTAAATCAACATATAATAATATTTTATTTTGCTTAAATCATGCAATAGTACTCATAAATAAAAATAAGGCATCAATAATGACAACTACATATACTTCCAAAAAACAATGACAACTACATATGCTTCCAAAAGATTTGGTACCATGGAATGGTTAACTCTCGTGTGACTCAATTTTGAGTAAACTTGTTTTGTGGAGAGTGCATTTTGTGGCCCCCATCTCCAAACGATGGAGTTGGATTGGGGGTCTCTATGTGTGGCGGCATCGTAAATATTCATCAACTTCAACAGCCTCTTAGGAAAAAAGAGAGCCTGTGAGTTGGTATTTGCTTAATGTGGTCGGCTTGTGTAATGTTGTATAATTGCATCAAAGATTGTGGCCATGCCTCTTGATTGCCATTATCTATCTTCCAAAGCCACTTTTTGAGGAGGGTCATATTTTGGAGTTTTAGATTTTTTTATCCCGAGTCCACCGCTCTTTGTTGGATTACAGCACTTGGTCCAATTTACCAAGAAATGGCCATCTGAGATTGTGTCGTCTCCTTTCCAAAAGAAAGCTCGGATGAGTTTATTGATTTCTGTGATGATTGCCGAAGGGATGTGAAAGCATTGCATCATGTATGTGGGTAAAATGGAAAGCACCGATTTTGATTAGAGTTGATCTCTCGCCATAAGATAAAAATTTTCCTTTCCATGTAGCTAGTCTTTGTCTAGTTTTTGTTATGAGTGGTTGGAATGTTATCTTCGATGACTTCTTGTATGATAGTGGAAGCCCTAAATATTTAATTGGAAGAGATTTTTTCCTACAAGGTAGGATGTTTGTAATAACTTCGTGTAGGTCTTGTGGTATCGCAATTGGTACGAAACCACTCTTCTCCCAATTAATTTTAAGTCCCGTCATATGGACAAAGTGTCGGAGTATGTGGTTAATTATTTTTATGTTAAGTGAATGGGCTTCAATGAGCATGATAGTATCATCCGCGTATTGTAGTACTTTGGGGGCGGTAACGACATTATGAGTGAGTAGAGGAGAGATTTTTTTTGTATTAACCTTTGTAAGGAGTCTATTGCTAGATTGAAGAATAGGGGAGAGAGCGGGTCGCCTTGTCTAATGCCCCGTTTTTGAAAGAAGAAGACTCCTTATAGGCCGTTGGCTTTGATGGCGGAGCTTGATGATGCGAGGAGATTGTGTAGCCAAGTTATCCATTCTTCAGAAAACTTACGTGTTTTGAGCTAATTTGTCATATACTCCCAATAGATTGTGTCAAACGTCTTTTCAAAATCAATTTTGAGCATAATTGTGAGAATTTTATTTTTGTTGTAAAAGTGGAGCAGTTCTCTAGTGATGAGGAATGTCTCCGTGATTGTTCTATCCTTGATGAATGCGGTTTGGCATTTGTGTATAAGAGTAGGTATCAAAGGTTGAAGGCGTGTTGCTAGTATTTTGGTGATGAGTTTAATTGGTAATGTAATCACGCTTATTGGGCGGAATTCATCAAGGTTGTTTGCTCCTTCTTTTTTAGGAATAAGGGTTATTATGGCTCTATTAAAACTTCTTAGATCAAGGCTGTTGCGTTGGAAATCTTTAATTAGGTTGATTATATCTTCTTTGAGAATGTTCCAATATTTTTGAAGAATTCACTAGGAATTCCATCCGGTCCCACCGATTTTCCCTTGGCTAAACTAAATACTGCTTCTTTTATTTCAGGTTCATCAATACTGACTTTGAGTGAGGAGAGGTCAGTTAAAACTTCATTGTGTAGTGGTTGGTAAATTATCTACCATTCGTATGAGTAGGAAGTCGAGTCGTGTATGACCCCTAGGAGAGATCTGTAATATTGTGTAAAGAGAAGAATAATTTCTTTTGGATGTATGATGGATACTCCGTTATGTATGATATTGTTAATGGTGTTTGATTTTCGTCTTTGGGAGGCTATTGTGTGGAAGTAGGCTGTGTTGTTGTCTTCTAGTTTGAGGTAAGTAATGGATGATCGTTGTTGTCATTCAAATAAAATAAAAAAGAAAGATAAACATAAAAAAACGTGATTGTAGGGACAAAGAAATAGTTTGGAAATATAATTTCATCTGGTGTAGCATGTAGACCTTCACAAGGCACATGGACCGAACCTTGAACTTTCAGGCCCAAACAATAATCAAATGTTTAGTTCTTTGTTTCGATTTCGAACGATAAATCAATATGGATTTTTATATGTTGCCTGACTCAAAAATAGACGGCTAATATTAACAGTAGTTTTCTTAATCGGATGATTAAGATGAATTTGATAGAGTTATGAGCTATTAATTATTACAATTTAAATTGGTTACCAAAACAAATGAAAAGGATAAAAATGTAATTTATCCAATTGTGATTACTTCCTTTCTAACATACTTTCTCTTTCCATTAGGCTCTCTCTTTCACTTGCTAATTCCCCCTCTCTCTCTCTCTCTCTCTCTCTCTCTCTCTCTCTCCTTTCTTAGCTATTGAAGACTTAATATTGATATTTTTTTTGTCTTGTGTCAATCCATCAAAAATTTTATACAAATATTTGTTCCATACTTGATAAAACAAGAACTGAATAAATCAAAATTCAATTAACTTTTATGGAAAAATGAACTTAAATTCAATTAACTTTTATGGAAAAATGAACTTGTTTCTCTTGTTACTACATAACTGTATGAATAACCAAAGACAATTAATCCAATCCATCTCAAAAGAAATCAGCTAGTATAGAGTATAGAAAGAGGAATTCTGGTTCTTCAATTGGACTATCATTGTTTGGATATTTTATTTTTTATTTTTCAGAAGAATGAAAATGATGGAGATATTGAGTGGAAGGAAAATGAAGAGGATATGCAGGTATGAAAAATATAGAAAGAATTTGAAAGGAATCTGCATAATAAATTAGAATAAATGACCATTAAACCTCTAATAATTTGGATGGTCAAGATTAACTTTATCATAAAAATTCAAAAAGGGTCGGGCATGATAGAAGAACTCAATCAACATATAATAATACTTTATTTTGCTTAAATCATGCAATAGTACTCATAAATAAAAATAAGGCATCAATAATGACAACTATATATGCTTCAAAAAAAAATGACAATTACATATGCTTCAAAAAAATAATGACAACTACATTTTCTTCTGATAAAATGACAAGTACATTTTAAAAAAAGTTACATCCAAATAGAAAGAAAAAAAACTCATTGTGTAAATAACAAAAAGACTCAGCCACAACACTCCCAATTTTCAGCCTCTTAATCCAATCAATAGATGAATAGACTGCATCTCCTCTCTTCCCCACACGGTTTCCGATGCAAATGCTCCAGCTCAGCAGCCAAGTAAGCGTCTTTCTTGTCACCATGGAACCCGCTCCCTGTGGATCAGGTTCATGTCGGAAAAATCTGAGGTGTCGCTCGCTCCCTCGTAGGTGTACGAGTCTCCAACAGCTGGGGAACTCATGACTCTTCGTACACCTGTCATTAGCGCGTTACTGAGCGCGCTGTCGTATTGGCTCATAATAATAAGCCAATTTCCAATTCAGGGACTCCAATTACCTGCAAATTACAAACAAAGGAAAAAAAACCTCATTCTTACATGGCACAAAATAACATATAAACTAAAAGCCAACGAAATGATAGTAAAATTTACAGTCTCATACCATCTCAGATTTCTTCTTTCCGTACCAGTCAGACTCGTACCGCTTAGTAGGCGGCCTGCATGCTCTTGCCCCTCATGTACAAATAATGATGTTGTACCAGCAAGTACGGTCCACAGCAGGGGCTTTTCGGTAATTTCATCCATTCAAGAGCCGGCGCAAGTTCATCCATCTCATCTCTCCCAACCGGGTTTGCACCGAGAGCGGGCCCTGCATTACGTGTGTTTAAAACCATCCATGGATGCCCTACAATATACCAAAATTAATATAAATTTTATAATAATAATAATATCAATAAAGCTAGTAATCAAACAGAGAGAGAGAGAAATGTATACTTACTGAGAATTGCATCAATGCTGATTCTAGACGAGGCGTCTCTTCTCAACATTTTGCTGAGCAAATCTCGTGCGGCATAAGAAACAGAACTCCATTCTTTTGTGTTGAAGTCGAGCTCATCAAAGGCGCGAATCGCCTCAAGAATGGCATCTGACATTCCTTCAAAAGGATGCCGGCCGAGTAAAATAAGGTCGAGCAAAATGCCGGCACTCCACACGTCCACTTTTTGATCATAATTCCCTTCTTCTTCCAGGGTTTCTGGCGCCATGTAACCTGCTGTACCAACATCACCAGATAAACTACGCCCTGTTTTCAAAAGAAAAAGTATTTCATCACATGAATAAAGACTGAAACTTCAACGAATTAACTTACTTAAAAGGAATAGAATTGGGGTTACCTTCACCAATTCGGGTGGCCAATCCGAAATCGGAGAGTTTCATTTTGCCGGCTTTTGTGAAGAGAATATTCTGCGGTTTGATATCTCTGTGAGCGACCCCCATCTCGTGTAAGTATTTGATGATTAGGATTAAGTCCTTCATCAAGGTGGCGGCGTCCTTCTCTGAGGTGCACCTTGCGCTGCTGGCTTTCTTCATGAGGTCCCACAGGCTTCCACCTTCGCACAATTCCATTATGAGATGGTACCTGTCTTTTGCTTCAAGAACTTCCTTCAAATTCACAACGCCATCATGGCCAGAGAGGTGCTGCATGATCTCAACTTCCTCGTGCACTCTTGCGTTGGTTTTCTCCTTCAAGACGGATTTGCAGGCGTAAACGTGGAATTCGCAGCCTCTCGTCCTTTTGGCGACATGAACAGAGCCGAAAGCCCCCATTCCCAATTGATCATGGATAATGTACCTTGCCTCCAACAGATTTGGTCTCCCCAATTGGAGAATTGGGTCTACGCAGCCGAACTTGCGCTTGAGGCCTCTTGCCGGCCTTCCATCCCGATCAGAAACCATCGCCATTGATTAACTATTGAATTGTCAGAGAGAGAGAGAGAGAGAGAGAGAGAGAGAGAGAGAGGTGTTTGATCGAACGAAATTTGTACGTAGGAATAGGATCTGAACAGGGGAAAATGTAGTGGGGTGACGGCAAGTCTAAATTTAGATTCTGTTCGAACCAGAGAAAATTCCTTCAATCCCAGGCTGTCTGGACGATGTTAAGTGCTCAAGGGCCGAGACAATGATTATTTCTTGAACATGGAAGAGAGAAATATTGGAGCAATTAGTAATAGTAGTTAGAGTTTGTACGTTTGTTAGATGGAGAGGAAGTATATATATATATATATATATATATATATATATATCCCTAAATTGAATGTAAAATTGGAAATTTAAAGGAAAGAAGCACAGAAGTAAATAAGGAAAGAAGGTTTCACCAAAAGAAAAAGAAAAAAAAGGAAAGATGAAATGGACAGAAGGAAAAAAAGAAGGAAAGAATGACGGAAAGCAAGAAAAAAAGGAAAGAGCCCAAATACTAAAGAGTTGAGGCCGAGTAATATCCAAAGTTATGTATGGACCCTGTTTAGCCTCTTCTTTTGTGTTGATTTATAAGCTGACTTAAATCAAAGTCCATAAGTTATGGGTTGAGCTATAACCTAACACTTGGGCTGAATCTTTTATCCTTTTTACAAACAGCCTGTTACCATTTTAAAAAAACAAACAGCCTGTTACATCTCTCCTCTACACTTTTTCTAGATCCTTCGGATGGACGGCAATCTCCCATCTTCTCCATTCATTTATCCAACTGGATTACTCCGCAGGAATTTTGAATAATAAAAGCGAAACCTTCTTTTAGCATAATCAATTTGTTATCTAATTATTGGATTTAGAGTGATTAGAATGTGATATGTTTTAGTGACACATAGCGATCTATTTTTCATTACTTGAATAATACTTGAAGAATAATATGAATGAGATTCAGTAATAGTGGAGAGAAGACTTGCACATATCTACCAGTCTGATCCTATTTTTTCCCTACAATAATCAGTGGTACTTTTTTCAAACACAGTTCAGATTAGCTGTCCGGTACGTGTACCACTGACAGACAATGCAGATGCTTCAAGTAAAATTAACAAACCCCCTTTTCATACTGAATCCAATCATAGTGCATACTTTCAATCAAACATAAACTTGATTACATTACGTCTCGGCTCGGTCGGTCGGTCCGGTCAATAACCAAATCATGTATTATCTATCAGTTAAGAAATTAAATCATAACAATTATGTCTTTCCATCCAAAAATGTTATTTTATTTGAATTCGAATATATAAATAAATGAGTAAATTCATGAATATGTAACGAACGAACTCTCACCCCACTGAAGTTACAAAAATTGAAACACAAGAAATGTTATGTTTAAGACTGCAGTAGTGGTCCAGTACGTTAGGCGTAGCGTAGCTCAGCATATGATTACGATCTCACTCCACTACACTCCGCTACACTACGCTGAGGTATTGTCACTCTCCGGTGTGATTACCGCACTACCCTCGTATTCAAATGATGAAATGAGATGATGAGAAGGGAGGGAGAGAATCAATCTCTCGGTCTGGGAGGTGACCGGATCTTAGTAAGCTCTCATTAATCATTTCTTTTCTTTCTTTCCTAGGTTATCTCCTTTTGTTATGCCCCCCTCAACAAATCTCAACCTTTTGATATAAACCTTTATATGAAATTCAAATTCAAAATACATATACATATATGAGAAACAGATAATGAGTAATTTAACTCCCATATCAGTAGTTAATATATAATTTTATTTCAAAATTATTTTTTTTCTTTGAGAAGATTTGGAGAGGCTTGTTATTCTCTTCCAATGTATTTAATTTTTATATTAAAATTCATAAAAGTGATATTTGATTTTGTTATTTATTTCTAGATTTTCTAGAATAAAGTACAGATTTAATTAACTCATTTATAATGAATAATGAGAGATCAGAGTCAAGTCAGACATTCAAAATTCAAATTTTTGCGGCTCCAACACAATACTTACAAATCGCAGGGGTAAAAATAAAAGAAACGCCTCCTTTGTTTTTGCCCTTTGTTGAGTGAGAGAGGGAGAGAGAGAGCAAACAATATAAAAAGAGGAGAAAAGGGACACCTCACCTTCCTTCCATTCTACTCCAGCACAAAAAAAATAACAAAAACAAAGCAGAAAAAGAAGAAGAAAATAGTAAATCCAAATCTCATTGATATCTCTCAAAGAGAAACGAAAACAAAAACCGAATCTAGCAGAGCTTGATAGAAGAAATAATGGAGAGAAGCACGCCAGTGAGGAAATCACACACCTCAACCGCCGATCTGCTGACGTGGAAGGAGGGTCCTCAGGCTGTGGTTGAGCAGACCACTCCTTCCAACCGCCGGCCCGGCCAGGTTGGTTTTTCTCTGTTGTTTTGCTGATCTATTTTCTTCATTTTGAGTGTGATTGTACTGATTTGTTTTTTCTTTTTCTGATTGGAATTGTTAGCCGTCTGAGGCGATAAGGAAGGTGGTGTTTGGAGGGCAGGTGACGGAGGAAGAAGCTGAGAGCTTGAACAAAAGGTTGGTTAGATCTGCCCATTTTGTTGAAAGATTTCTTAAATCTGATAAGATTTTAGGGTTTTATTGATCTGGGAATTGATTTGATTTTTTTTTTAAAACAAAGATTTGAACTTTTTAGTTAGAATGCTCAGTGATTGCTAACTACATTACTTTAGAAAACTATGCATTATTCTTCCTTCTCAAGTAGAGTAAAACTAGTTATTTTTCTTTTCTTTTTCTCTGAGTTGTCTGATTCAATTCAGTTCCTTCAATTTGTAGATTGATCTGTATAGATCACAAGAAGATGAATAATTGAGAAGAAAAGATTTTAACTTTTCTAGTCTCATTCATCTGTCAGAAGTTTTTCTCAGTTTGAAAATCACTAGTTATGACTTTTTTTTTCTTTTGATGAAATTGCCGATTTTTTAAGGCCATCTATCACTTCATTTCACTTCATGCTTTTCATCTGATCAGTTATATCCTCATAAAGTTCTGAACTTTCAAATTGATTTTGCATTTGACTTGGCTCTCTAAATTACTTTTTCAAACTTTGCACTAGAAAAAAAGGGGGAAAACAATTTCATCAAGAAATGTGTGAAATCAGTACCAAATCTGACTTGAGCAAATAATCTTACAGTCATTTTTAGATCATTCAATTCAATCTGTATACTCACTCAAGTTTATTTCTCTTCTCTGATTCAGGAAACCTTGCTCGGCCCCAAAATGGAAAGAAATGACAGGCAGTGGCATATTCGCACCACGAAGCGAGGAGGAAGCACTAGAAGACGAAGCCGCTTCCGTGACACCTGTCCGTGTCACCTCTCGCGCTTACCAGGTCAATCAAACTTCATTACTAAAATCATTAACTTACTAATTGAAAATTTATAAGAATCCCCTTCATTATTGCCGAAATTGCAAAAAAGCCCCTACATTATTGGAAATTGCAAAAAAAAAAAAACTTCCAAAGTTGAAAAAGTATTGTTTGAGAGTGTTAGTTTATACTTAATGGTAGGGATAATCTTTTGATTTTTGAAGAATGGAGGTGTAATCTTTTTCGCAATTTCCAACAATACAGGACTCTTTTGCAAATTTCCATTTATTTATCCATCAATTATTCAACTGGACTTAAAAAAACCCCTCTTTTATCCCCATTGCAGCAAACACTGAGCGGGATCAGTCAGATATCGTTCAGCAACGAGGAGGCGGAATTGTCCCCCAAGAAACCTCAGTCGATCGCTGAGGTGGCGAAGCAGAGGGAGCTGAGCGGGAACCTGGTGAGTGAGGCGGAGTACGAGGCGAGGATGAAGCGCCAGGTGTCGGATGCCAAGCGCAAGGAGATCACCGGACACGATATCTTCGCCCCGCCTGAGGAGCAGAGGCCCAGGAGTCTCGATGACGGGCCCACCACACCTCGCGGCCTTCATAATTCCGTTAGTCATTTATTCTTTTCTGTTATGTTTTGGAATTGGGATATTTGCACAAAGGTCCCTAAGTTGTGCTGAAATTGCGAAAGTTTCTTTTTTCAATGTACGCTAACACAGGCTTGCTTTGCAATTTTGGCCTAATGCAGGGGCGTTTTATGCAATATTCTACTCAAGAAATTTTTGAATATTTTATTTTTTTTGTAGTCGGCTGGAGGAGCTGGGAGTTTCCTGTTCGGCGACGACAGCGACTCGGTTGTGAAAACCGCGAAAAAGATTCCGACGCGCAAAATGACCGACCTGACAGGAAACAACATTTTCCGAGGCGACGGAGCGCCAGGTGTCGGCGCGCAAGAGAAGTCTCTCAGCAACGCGAAGCTGAAAGAGATGACCGGAAATGACATCTTTTCCGACGGAAAGGCGGCCAGTAATAACTATCTCGGTGGGGTCCGCAAGCCGCCAGGTGGCGAGAGCAGCATCGCGTTGGTTTGAGGAGAGAGAGAGAGAGAGGAGAGAGAGGGGACCCTATTAGGGTTAGGGTTTGTATTTGGGTGCGCCAATGTTTCTTTGGTGTGTTGTTTTTTTGTTTTAATTTGGTAGAGATAATTATGGAGGGATTATGATGATGATGGTGATTTGTCTGAGTTTGGATTTAATTAAGTAGGAGATTTCTGATTTGATGAGTGTTGTTGATTGCTTGTTTGCTTGTTTTGGTTGATTGTGATTGGTGGGTTGGTGGGTTAAACTTCTAATGTAACAACTGTTGAATGGTGCCATGGCAGACTTTTGTTGTTGTTTCTTGTTTTCGTTTTTATGTTGATTTCTTTTTGTTGTGATATTGAGCTTCATGCGTGTGGTTACTCAGATTATTATAGTATTTACTATAGTGATTTGCTATGATATGATTAGTTAAATTGTCGTCCTGATTTGTGATAATCGTTGTGTATTAACTCAAAAGTCAAAAGACGTGTTATGCACGGTCAAAGATACTATGATGCAATTATTGGGGGTGTTATAGGTCTGATGTGCCTGAAAGATACAATTAGTATGAGCTGTTAGATATCTACTAATAGTTCTCAATATTACAATTACTACTACTAGTAGTAACTCATTTGAATAAAAAAATTAGCCCGAATTTAAGCAAGTCTTACACCAAACAATCCAATCCAAACATGATCCAAAAAATTGAATGGTGTTAGTGAACGTGTACAATTTATAAAGTACAAGGATCAAAAGATATAAAATAACTCCACCTATTCTTAGGTGACGGTTCGAATTCCACGTCTAGCATGATTGATTTAAAAAATTTAGGTGAAAATATATGAGTCCACCTAAAAAAGAATAAACATTAAGCGATCGCTTATAATTTTCCCTCATCTCAAAAGGTGTAAAACAAAAGTATAGAAACTAAACGCGTAACCAATTAAAATAAAAAGACTAAGAGTGCTTTTATCCCTTATTATTACATAGGCCCAATTAACTAAAGACACAGTTGCTCCTTTTTAGGTCCAATTTGCCATCAAAATAGTTTGTTCAGCACATATATTAGTCATGTGTCGTGTGTTCCAATCTCAAAATCATGCGGTTTACAGCTACTCACAATATAGGTGTGAGAACACTAATTCAATATATACTAGTAAAATAATTGTATTCTTTCCTCAGAAAATTTTACATTTCTGAATTAATTTGAAAATAAGAAAACCATTCATGGAACCAAAGTATTGTAAATCTGCATCTTGTGATGAAGTATTAGAGGAAACCAAAAATTTTGTATTATAGTACGATGAAAAAATAATGAGAGAAATAAAATAATACTACTACGTTGACTAGGTCCTTGAAATCAAGATATAGCATCATCAGCTTCAACGGTGATATTGAGCTTCATGTGTGTGGTTACTCAGATTATTATAGTATTTAAAAATGAAAGTATATGGACTAGCTGTGCATTATCCCTTATTATTGTATAGGCCAATTAACTAAACAAACTAGTTTCTCCTTTTTAGACCTAGTTTGCTCCCAAAATAGTTTGTTTCACTGTGTCTATTAGTTATGTGTTCCCAATCTCAAATCATGTGGTTTACACCTACTCACAATATTAGTGTGAGCACTGACATAATATAAATACTACATTTGCCAACCTAAAAAAAAAAATACTACATTTGAGGTTAGCTGTACGATAATTATATTTTTCTCTCAAAAAATTTTGTGTTTCTGAATTAATATGAAAGTAAGATAAATTTTCATGGATCCAAAGTATTTCAAATTTGTATCTTATGATGAAGTATTAGAGGAAACCAATAATTTTGTATTATAGAAAGATGAAAAAGGAACAAGATAATTGAACTTATTCTGTTATGCGGACTAGGTCCTTGAAATCAAGATATAGCATCAACAACTTCAATAGTGATATTGTTGCTTCTCTCTTTGGAAATATACTAACAGACAAGTTAAAAAATACATAATCGGATTGTATATCATTTTAGAAAAAAATACCTGCTTCTTTCATTTTCATATATTCACTGGAATTTTATTTCTTAAGTGTGTGATATTCAAGGATTGAACAAAAATATCTGTATCGGGGACAACGTCAAGACTCTATCTTTAAACTTTATGACTCAATTTCTTTGTAGTTAATGTTTTAGGATGAAAAGATGTATGTGATTTTGATGCTTTATTTCGGCTTTAGCTTTTCCAAATAAAATCTCAACGCAACTAACTATAACCGAAAAATGAATCCTTTCATCCTGCATAATAAGTTGGGCCTTATGATGGGCCTGAATCCTTGACCTTCACTCATTTATTTCTCTCCAACAAGACAGGCGAGTTAATGCTCGCCAGTCCACTGAATGAGGACCAATGGGAGAAGAGGAAGTGATATGTATCCAATTCCCACGGTCGCTTCTGCACCACGAATTTAATCTTCAGTGGATCCCACCAGCTCCCCTCTCAGCCGCTAACCTTTTCTTCCTTCTTCTCTCTTCTATTCTATTGCCCTCCCTTCCTCCTCTGCTAAACTAAAATATCATTCACAAATATTCTAATATTTCATTTCTCAAAGGCGGAAAGGAAAGAGAGATAAATATATATTTCTGAGAAGAAGAAGAGCAGGAAGAGTCTAGACTAGAGAGATCCAGCAGCTGCGAGATAGTTCCTGAATTGAGGATTTGGGGATTTGGAGAACTGGCTGCTCTGATTTGGGTGGTTGGTAAGTAGTACCAGTTCGGTTCATTCGTAAGTAGTAACAGTTCGATTCGTTTGCTTTCTGAGTTGATTATCTTGTTTCTGAATTTGTTGCTGAATTTTAATTTTTATTGTGCTGGTTTTGTTTTTGGTTTGCAGCAGATATGAGAGCAGATCGGATAAGTTTCTGGAGTTTTGGTCCGGGATAGATATTAGTTGCGATGCAAAATTTGAGGTTTAACGAGGTATTTGTCTCTGTTCTATTCTATTTTGTTTCTCTTTTCTGATTTTCGATTGACTGATTGGTTTTGAGCTGCTAGTTTATCTTTTGAGCTGATGATCTAGTGCCTCACAGTGTTAAAAAGAACATATGAAAGTTCTAGCTGGAGTTTGGCTTCTGTTTTATTAAGCTTATCTCAATTTTCACTTGAAAAATATAAATAAATTAACATTAGATAGATATCCTCAATTAACGCCCAACTAATTGTGCAAATAAACTCCTTTTGACTTCAATTTCTACCTTAATTCCATTTGCAGATAAAAAATAATAATAATAATACAAGGAGCAACTTTACTCAAAATACCAATCTTGATTCATCTAACACAACAAAGCGAGTCGATCCAGCACCGTTGGATCGCAACCAAAACAACATATTTGGCCTAATTAATCATCAAAACGAATCGATTTCACACAAACTGTTTCAAAACGGATCCGGATCTTTAAGAGATCCAGTTCAAAACGGCGAAACCGATCTGACGTATTATGACTGGCCTGCAATTGATAACTTTGAGGATGTCGATCAGCTTTTCAGGTAATTAATCAATCAATTACATCTAATAATCCCCATCCTTTCATTTTTCAGGTAATTAATTATTTATTTTGAATTATTTTTAGAAATTCTGACTCGACGTTTGGTCAACAAAGTCAAATGATGGAAGAAGAAGAAACCGAAAAGGAACAACTCTCATGGTTTAATAACGCGTCAGACGCGATTTACACGTCAGAAATGGAGGTCTTAAACAATAATTTATCGGCTTATCCTTCTTCTTCTGAGAGAAACCCTAATCCTGACTCATCTGACACCTCCGCAATCAATGATTCACATGTACCTAATCACTAAATATCTAGTTATTTATTTATTACTTGCATATTTTGAATATTATTATTAATTTAATCAATTGAATGTGTAGAAATGGAGGCAGCAGGAAGAAGAATCAGTGGAGGAAATAATGCAAGAATTAATAGATCAGAAGTGTTCTTTAGTCTGTCCTTCTGAAACGAATTTCTCTCCATTTGAACAGAAACAGAGTCTCCAGTTGGAATCTGATCCTTCGAGTTATGTCACTTTTAATTCATACTCTGGACTGGAGAGCATGAACGTTCCTTTAGTTGAGACATCTCGTCAGAAACCCTCCAATGGTAATTTAATTTCTCTTTTTTTTTCACTTAAAAATTTTTCTACTTATACTTTTGTAATTTTTTATTTATTTACATATCTGATGTTTTCTGTTTGGTATGATAGTGACAGGAAAAGCATCTTTGTCTCAAGGACTTAAACGTAAATCTGAATTTGAGAGAGGGTCTGATGAGCAAAAAGGAATGATGGATTCTTCGGAAGAAGAAACGAGTTTCAGACAGCTACAAAACGTCATGAATCAGGTCAAAATTAAAATATACTCATTTTCTAAAAGAAACAAGTAACCAAATTATTCAATTAGCTTATATTTTTCCCCTTGTTGGTGTGTTTTATTTTTTTCAGTTGGATGAAAAGATGAAAATATGCTTAAGAGACAGTTTGTACCGTCTGGCAAGAAGCGTGCAACAAAGGACGAATTGTTATAATGGAGATTCACAATTTTGCCCTAAGTACGCATTTTCATGGAAAATTTCATTGATAATAGTTTTTAGTAGTATAATTTTATATTAATTATTTATTTTCACTAATTTCAGGTTTGTGGAACTGAACAATGAGAGTGAGACAAATCAAGTGGACCGAACGATAGCTGAGTTGTTATTTCACCAACCGTTAAACACAGTCAATGGAAATAATGAAGAAAGTATGTCTCTTAAGTCTAGTATTAGTGTGAGTTATTTTGTGAATACGTAAAAACTGTTAGCAGTTTGTAGAAGTATATGTAAAATATAAAATGACCACGTGTTGTTGACATGTATACTCTTTTAAGAATGAAACTTTGGTGTTGTTTATTTAAATACATTTTTGTTAGTCTTAGTAATACAAAAAATTTCGAAGAAATAAGGTTACGCTCGGTTTGTAAAATTATTTGCTTATGCACTTGCCATATTTTTGTACTTGTGATTTACATCTTCTACCACATTGTGGACACAATTTGATGCATTTGGGTTATATTTCGACACATTTTTTGAGAATTTAGATCGGGAATAATTGCTTCTAAATCCAAACTTTGTGAGGATATGTAGAAATGATGAGAAGATTTTAAGTTGATTTCTTGGTGAAATGGTTTCAAGGATTGTAGTAATTCTTCACATTGTTGTTTTTGTACGTATCATTAAGAATTTTACTAAATATTATGTATAAGAAACATGCACAGAACACACTTTGAATGATAACAATATTTAACATATTATACAAATCACAACACAACATAAATGTATGTCAATGTTTTTCGTCATCAATTTTACTTGTACTCAAATTTGATGGCCAACTAGATAAGTTTTAAAGTCACTTTCAAATTTGAGTTCTTACTACTAATCTAGTTATGAGCTGACCAAATCAGAAAAAATGAAAAGTGAGAATTAAAAAGGAAGAGTGGAAAAAGAAGCAAAAAAAGAAAATGAAAGTGAAGCCTGATACAGAGAGGAAACAAAAATAGGTAACTTGTTTCTACATTTAGGACTTGTTTGATTTGAGAGTGCGCAAAGAAAATGGATTACATGAAACATGATTCTTTGACTCTAATTACTCAGAGAAATTAAATTATTTATGCTTGTTTGATCATCTAGAATTATAATTCTAGGAAAGTTGTTTCTTTTATTTGATATGATAGAAACTTAAGTTTTTTACAAATAATATTTTTTATTAGAAAATTTATAAATAAGGAAAACTATAAATTAAAAAAAATTTAAAGCATATTTTTTCAAGTGTTAAAAATGAAAAAAAAATATTACAGAAGAGGGAGGTGATGACCACATTATCTTCAAAAAAAATTCATTTCATTTACATTATCTTCAAAAAAGAAATAACAGCTTCATTGAATTTATGGAAAGTGAAATTGCTTGTTTGGAATTTATATTTCAAATTATTTACAATCCAACTCGAATCTACAACTTAGAAATTTAAATTATAAATATATTTTACAAACATAATTATAAATACTAAAATAATTCTTAATCTCTAACTTCATCCTAATCCCTAATTCAAACTATAATCTTCATCTCTAATCCAATATTTAAACCTAGATTCTTCCATAATTTAATACCTCAACCTAATCCCACACCCAATTGCACCCAAATTAACAAAAAAAACCCAATTATATCCAAATTAACCAAATTAATGTAAAAACTCAAACTTGACCTAAATTAATCAAATTAAACTATGTTTCATCCAAATTAACAAAACTAAACCCTATTACAAACGAATTAAACTCAAACTTCACCAAAATTAACTCAACCCATACCCAATTTCGTCCAAAAGGTTAGAGCACAAAAGAGATAAGAGCTGATCATACCTCGACAGCAACTCGGTTTGAGCTCGAAAGTTTTGCTTGAGAGGAGATGAGAGAGAAAGCTCTGCTAGAGAGATATATATAGAGAGAGAGAGAGAGAGAGGTTCGAGAAATTGTTTTCTCCTTGTTTTGGACGGAAAACAAAGAGGGAAAATCCAGCCTTTTTTTGTGGGGCTAGGAATTATGATTCTTAGTAAAATGGAAAATCCAAAGCGCATCAAACAAGAGAAAGAAGAGTGTTTCCAGGAATTTCAGACTCTGGATCCCTCAATTTTGTTGTTTCAGTCTCCTTCCTTTGTCCTGGAAGAAGGAACTGGAGAAGCTTTAATGGAAGGCACGAAGCGGGAGAAGATGATATTAGAACGAATTGGGGTGAATGAGAGAGAGAGAGAGATTTGGTGTCATTGTTGGTTTCAGTTTCAGTTTCAGTGCTGGCTTGAGTACTGTACTGACTGAAAGACAACGGAAGGAAGGAGGGGATAATTAGTAGGGAAAATTTCATATATCCATCACAAAAACTTATATTATATTTGCCATTATAAAAATCAAACTATCATATTTGCCATTACAAAAACTTGAAATATCATATTTGCCATTCCAAAATACAAAATCTATCAAATTTATTCAAATTTGAAACCATCCATTTTTTCCGTTAAAACTGATGGTCAAATCTTATAAATATCATTATATCTCTAATATTATGCCTATTTTATCTCCTTCTCTATTTATGTATATAACCAAAAAAAAAATCTTTTTTTAATATGAAGTCAAAAGTTAATGTGAGAAAATATATTCAAAAAAGAATCAATCTATTCCAATTTCAATCATTTTTTGGAGCAATTATTTTTAAATAAGAAAAGAGACAAATGAGATATGATATGTTAGCTTTAGATGTATAATGTTGTGGGAGAAAGATAAGAAAAACGGAGAAGATAATTTAGGTTGAAAAGATAAAATTAATATTTTTTTGCTATTGAAGGAGAAATGAGAGAAGGGTATTTGGTAGTATTAAGTAAAACTACCACGGAAAGTTAGCGGTGTTAGATATATTTAATATTCTTAAGGTTTTAAAAGGGTAAATTTGATAAATTTTGTGTTTTGAGATAACAAATATGATATTTTAAGTTTTTATAATGGCAAATATGATATTTTAAGTTTTTGTAATGGCATATATGATATTTTAAAGTTTTTGTAATGGCGTATATGATATTTTAAAGTTTTTATAGTGGCAAATATGATATTTAGATTTTTGTAATGCCAAATGTGATATCTTAAGTTTTTGTAAGTGGCAAATATGATATTTAGATTTTTGTAATGACAAATGTGATATTTTAAGTTTTTGTAATGGTATATATGAAATTCTCCCTAACTAGTATTAGTATTACCGCCTGAAGAGGGGAGAAATCGTGTTTGAAGTTAAAACCCACTTCCCACCAGTAAACAAGAGCCAACCGTTTTATAAACCTGGAGGTTACTATTATTATCGAATCCGAACAAGTAGCGAGACCTGGGTCCAATGCATCAGTGCTCAATACTAGGCATTTTGCGAATGATACATACATGGAATGATGGAAATATATGGGCTGTTGTTGAGTATAATTGATTTGATGGGCTCTTGATGTTGTGATTTTGATAGGGCAAAACTTTTTAACTTTTTGAGTTCAAATGAGCATCTACACTTGGACCCTTGAAAGTTAATAAATTACCAAATTGTATGTTTATATAGAGAGAAGCAAGGACAGAAATTAGACACATGTTCTCCTTTCTTAATCCTTAATCTTGTAATTATCACTTTCAATTGCCAAATTTAATCAACTGTTTTGCATTTTGTAAAGATGCATGAATTCATATTAGTTTAACTTTAATTTTAAATTTAGGATGCTCGGAATTAAAGGAATTAAAATCAGGGACCTACACGTAAATTTTGGAGCTGTATGGGTCAAATCAAATGAAAGTTTTGTTAGCTAAGAAAAATCAATCTGACGCTAAGAAAAATCAATCTGACAGTGAAAATTCACTGAAATCCACTGAAACTAAATCAGATAAACATAAGTCTAATTACAGCAAGTCCAAAGTGCTGTCTCTGAAGAAGAAAATAATTAAAAAAAACCAAAGCAAAATTAACCATTCAGTTTACCACTGAAAACTTGAAACACAAACTAACTCAAATAGGAGAAAAATCCACTGCTTTATTAGAAGTGCAACAATTCTTTTCATTCAATTGCTAATTCCGCAGCACATGACCGTATTGGACAATCTTCCATCTTCCTCTTCCCTAATAAAAAAAAGTATAAAACTATTATTAAATAAATTATATTATTATTAAATAAATTATTAAAGTAGAAAATTATAAACGTACCATAACCACAGCCGGCGGGTCCACGACGGCTGGCGGGTCCACTACGGCTGGCGGGTCCACTACGGCTGGCGGGTCCATGACGGCTGGCGGGCCCACGACGGCTGGCGGATCCACCATGGCTGGCAGGTCCACCACGGCCGGCGGGCCCGGGGCAGGAATTGGGATTCCGTGTAGATGGAATCGATGAAGAACTAAACCACGGTCACCCTGAAGCCAGTTAAAGCAAACATCACACATCCGATTAAATCCTTGGTGGAAGTGATCCATCTTGTTATGATAAAAAAATCCATCTGCATCATAAGATCCATACCCACAATGCAGGCAGATCCTTCAAAATAATATAAAAGGTTCAGTTGATTACACGGATTAAACCATTTAGCAATAACTAGATCAGACAGTGGAATTCAGCCAAAAAAATTGGGCTTATTCTATAATACAAAAATTTTGGTTTCCTCTAATACTTCATCACAAGATGCAGATTTACAATACTTTGGATCCATGAATGGTTTTCTTATTTTCAAATTAATTCAGAAATGTAAAATTTTCTGAGGAAATAATACAATTATTTTACTAGTATATATTGAATTAGTGTTCTCACACCTATATTGTGAGTAGCTGTAAACCACAATTTGTGAATATTAATATGTTGAGGGTTTAGTAAGTAATTAGGGTTAGGTTTATGATGTATTAGTATGTTTGTAATTGGGTTATTTTTTGTGTTTGAAGGTTGGATTGAGAAGAAAAGATGTTTGTTTGTAGTGTTTGTGTAGTGAATTTGGTAGTAGTGTGTATTTGGTTTATTTTTATTTGTTTTGAAGGAAATTAGTGTAGTATGTTTAGAGGGGAGATAATTAGAAAATTAAGAAGCTTGAATCTTGTTTGTTAAGCATGAAATATGCTCATGTGAATAGTGCTATTTTGCCACAACGTTATTGTTAGCTGAATGTTGTTAACTCACATGTGTTGTGTGATGTATAAAATTGATGAAGTAAGTGTATTACATAAGTGAGGCAAAACGGTTTTCTTGCTAGAAGGATCACAACATATCGCCTTCTCCATACCGACCAACATTTATAATTCCAAACTGTATTCCTTTCTCTGTGGCAATCTTGTCTAGCGCAATTTATTTTCCAAATTGTCTCGATGCAATTAAGATATTGTAACAATTTATTGTAAGTAGGATGACTTGGAAGATTCACAAGATAGGTTGAAATTAATCAACTTGTTGATTTGTGAATATTTATAATTTTAGAGTGAATAAATTACTTACAAAAAAATTGATGATAAATGTGTAAGTCAAAGTAATTAAATAGATGAAATGTTAAAATAAATAAAGGTTTATTTTTATTCTTTATGAAGGAAATTAGTGCGATATGTTTAGAGGGAGATAATTAGAAAATTAAGAAGCTAAATCTCGTGTGTTAAGCATGAGATATGCTCATGTGAATAATACTCCTGAGATAAGCTCATGTGAATAATGCTCGTGCCACAACGTCATTGTGAATTGAAAGTTGTTAGCTCACATAAGTGTTACGTCATGTATAATTTATAAAATTGATGAACTGAGGCCCGTGAGGGTATTTTAAAGGGTTATTCATTCCAAAATAAATGAATAAATAAATTAAAATTAAAATTAAAATAAGGAACTAGAAATACAACAATATAATGAGAGTTTAGATAAAAAAGATTTGATATATGATGATATAACCAATATTAATTTCTCTCTGTTCAAATGGGTTAGTAGACAACGAGATAAGCTCATGTGAATAATCCTCCTGCCACAACATGATTGTGAGCTGAAGGTTGTTGGCTCATAGAAGTGTTATGTAATGTATAAAATTGATGAAGTGAGGGTATTATAAAGAGCCATTCACTCGACAAAAGAAAATAAATACAAACAAGAAACTAATGAGAGCTTAGATAAAAATATTAGATATTAGAGGATAACCAATATTGTTTTTTCTTTATTTGGTTGCGTTGTTAGATGACTTGCCTAATGAGATGTTATTAAAAAAATGAAAAAAATAATCAGATGCATTGCCCAAAGAAAATTCACTGAAATCCACTGAAACTAAATCAGATAAACATAAGTCTAATTATAGCAAGTCCAAAGTGCTGTCTCTCTGAAAAAGAAAATAATTAAAAAAAACCAAAGCAAAATTAACCATTCAGTTTACCACTGAAAACTTGAAACACAAACTAATTCAAATAGGAGAAAAATCCACTGCTTTATTAGAAGTGCAACAATTCTTTTCATTCAATTGCTAATTCCGCAGTGTAGATGCAAAGCGCATCAGAGAAAGAAAAGTGTTTCCAGGAATTTCATTTCATTTATGATTTTCTCCAATGTCTCAATAAATAGATGACATAACACGTTTGTTATACATGCTTATGAGTAAAACAAGATAAGAAAGTATTATTGTAAAATAAACAAGAGTATAACTATTATATGGATGAAGATGCTTAAATATTTAAATAAGATACTAATATTCACATGAGTGTTGCTGATCATTCATTCATTCATGGCCAATGTACTACTAACTAATTTCCATTCATGAAGCTTGTCCCAATGTACTACTAACTAATTTTCATTCATGAAACTTGTGCAAAGCGAATAACAATGCTTAGGCAAATCGAATAACTAATTTTCTTTCCTTATTGATTTTTCATTATCAGATTTGGTGAATATACTCATAATAAAAGGAAAGACTCTCAAAATAATTTTATAAAAAGAGACCTGATACTGCATGATATGATTTTCCGTCGTGCAACACGACAGCACGACAATATATAGAGACAATAAAAAAATATATAAAATTAAAATAAATAGTACATAGTAAACAATATATACATGAAAAATGAAAACAATACACACATGAAAAATGAAAACAGTATATAGAAAATAAAAAATATATAGAAACGCAGAAGAAACAATACATGGTCGCGACGGGGTCGTGCTCAACCCCATCGTGATTTCGAATTTCCCTTCCAAAAACATTAGTGTCCAGAGTAATTTTTTTCAAAATAATTCCCAAACTAATCCAAGCAGTCTCAAATTTCAAAGTCTGACATTTAAACAAAACAAAACTAAACTAGAAGCTTTTCAAATGCTATTTTTTTTTCTTTATTTTTTTGGAGGTCAAAAGTGGAAACATACTTTTTTCTGGTAAAAACTTAGAGGCATTTCAAATCACTCCACTTTAATTATAAGAAATGGTTATTCAACATTTAAACATATAAAAGTGACAGGCTTTGAGAGGACTCATGCTACTTTAGGATTTACTTTTTAAAATGAGTTATTTTATGCACGTATGCAAAAGAACCATGGCGAAAATTGTGCCATCATTTCAACCAAACATTGCCGACAGCCATGGATATCCGACCAAAATCCTTCAAGTCGAAAACTTGATAAGAGTACGAAAAAGCGTGACAGAGCCTATGAGCGTCATCCTGTTGGGAGATTTAGAAAGAAAAGGAACATGCGGAATTTTCGAAACATTAGGAACTATGATACTACAAAAGTCACCATGGATGCGAGAGATAATGCGCAAAGTTAGATCAAAGGCGCCAATGCCGTGTGGAGGGGCTAATGTAGGCGAGGGCATGCTGCAACAAGGCACTACCTAGTTATATTTCATTTAGTCAGCATGTTTTAGGCAGTGATATGTCTTTTACATTTTATTGATTTTAGTCTCTGGTGGGAAGTTTTGTTTGTAAATATTCTTTATAGCAACTTTTTATTTTCTGAACGAAAAATCTAATGTAAGGCTGTATTTACAAAATAAAAAGTAAAAAATAAAATGGGTTATTAAATTTAGACAATTTTGGATTTTTTTTTTGGAAATTTAGAAATGAAATTTAGACATTTGGTTCGGATCTATAAAATATGTCCGACCCGTTAATATCCTTTCCTTTCCTTTCTTCATAAAACAAGGTTTCTTAGCC
The DNA here is from genome assembly GCA_027726005.1 of Juncus effusus. NCBI lineage: Eukaryota > Viridiplantae > Streptophyta > Magnoliopsida > Poales > Juncaceae > Juncus > Juncus effusus. The sequence continues at coordinate 9,699,121 of CM050905.1, read as the reverse complement.
TTTCCTGCCCCAACTCGAGCCTCAGTTCGCAAAACAGAAAAGAAAGAGAGAAAGCAGAGATCAATCTCGCCGGAAAAAGGAGGAGGGAAGAAAGCAGCAATGAAAGGAGGAGGAAAGAGGGGCGGTGACCAGGGACGATCCAGCAGGGCCGACGACGCGCAACCGCAGTTCGCTCAGATTCCGACCAGCTTCGGCCACGAGCTCCGCGCCTGCCTCCGCTGCCGCCTCGTCAAAACCTACGATCAGGTCCCTCTCTCTCCTCATCTAGGGTTTATGGTTCTAGAGCCTATACTATGCTTCTTTTCTCTTTATTCAGCTTCCTTTTGTCTATCATGCTGTGAAATTAGATGTTTTTTCTGTAATTAGGGTTTTTCTTGACTCCTTTTTCGTTTGATTTTTCGTTTTTGAGAATGCAGTTTAGGGAGAACGGTTGTGAAAATTGCCCCTTCTTTGAGATGGACAATGAAGCAGTTGTTGAGTGCACTACTCCCAATTTTACAGGGTTTGTTTTTGTTTTAAATCCTAATATTTCTGAAATTTTGATATTATTTATCAATTGTGTTTTTTGTAATAATGTGGGTTATCTTCATTAAGCTTCAATTGTGCCCAATTTTCTACCCAAATTAGCCTCAGTCCAATAGTGCTATTAAATTAATCAAAAAAGTAGGAAGAAAGTAACATTTAAACAAAAGGGCAAACTTTGGTCCAATTGGTTATGACAAACGATTTAAAACTGTCATCCATGTAGATATCGGTACTGTGAGCTTATAAAGAGAGTTAGAAAGGCTTAGACAATAAATTACTATTCTTCATATTTCATTAATATAATCCTTTTTGAATAATAGCTTAGTTTGATATGTAGATTAATATCTTATTTTTCTTCTTTTTTTGTGCTGCAGGATAATTTCCGTGACTGATCCAAGCAGGAGCTGGGCTGCTCGTTGGTTGAGAATCGGTTAGCTTACTTCTTTTTTTCAATTTTGGCAATCAATTTATGCAACATTTTTTATCTAAATTGTTATTTATTTAATTGCCACCTCTTTTGTCTGTTAATTAATTATGTTGGATAATTAAATATCAGGAAAGTTTATACCGGGCTGTTACACACTTGCTGTTTCTGAAGAACTACCTGAGGATTATAAGGTGAATGAATTATTTATTTGATATATAAAAATACGGTACAAATATGTTTTATTATAAGCATGATTATAATTCTAACACATTTTTTTTTAATTATTATTACAGCGGGCCTGTGAGGAGCACCAAGTGCAATATGTCCCTCCAAAGCGGACTTGAATTGCTCAAACAATCCATTCCATCTGGTTTAGAAAGGATGAAGATTTATAACATAGACTTTTTTTTTTTTTTCCTTTTTCTATTAACTAGTAAACAGCCTCTTGCTATTGGTGTTGAATTGTGCTTGTGATATTTGAATGAATTATGTTTAGCATAAACTCTTGTCTGTGATGAACTTTTTTTTTATTCTGAATTCCCCAAATTCCTCAACTTGATGTTCTCATAATTTCTCAACTTATTAATCATCATAATTAATTCCGATTCTGAATGACTGAAACCTTATATTATAAAGAACTCAAATTAAGCTTATCATATGGAGAGTGAGCCATCATCACGTGTAACCAATGTTCTAAAATGCGGTCCAGGCGGCCGCCTGGGTGCCGCCCAGGCGCTAGGCGGGAGCAAAACGCCTAGAAATTATGCTAGTCGGCAATCTGTGCGTTTTAGTAACGGTTCTTTACTAAAAACCGTTACTAATTACATATTAGTAACGGTTTTCCGAAAGAACCGTTACTAATTTAGTAACGGTTTTTTTTAGATAGAACCGTTACTAATTACATATTAGTAACGGTTTTCCAGAAAGAACAGTTACTAATTACATATTAGTAACGGTTTTTTACATAGAACTGTTACTAATTACATATTAGTAACGGTTTTCCAGAAAGAAACGTTACTAATTACATATTAGTAACGGTTTTTAGACAGAACCGTTACTAATTACATATTAGTAACGATTTTCCAGAAAGAACCGTTACTAAATACATATAATATATAAAAATTATATATAATATATAAAAATACTAAAAAATATAAATCCGCCTAGGTCCGATTAATCTCCGATTAATCCCCGATTAATCCTCGATGGTCCCGGCCGCCCGACTAGCGCCTAGCGCATTCTGTAACATTGCGTGTAACATAACATTCATAATCATGAATCACGTTTACGAGATAAATTTCATTCTATATCATTCAACTTTCAAAAATAATTAAATAAGTTACTCAATTTTCAATTGTCTCGTAGAGATCATTAAACTTTCAAAAATTATCAAATAGGTCACCCAACTTTCAATTGTTCCCAATAGATGACTCAAACTTTTAAAAAATAATCAAATAAATTACTCGGTTAATTGAAATTTGAGTGACTTATTTGATTATTTTTAAAAGTTGAGTGACCTATAGGAGACAATTGAAAGTTAAATGATTTATTTGATAATTTTTGAAAATTGTGAAAATTGAATAATTTATTTGATGATTTTCGAGAGTTACTTATGAATTTTACCCCATTTATTAATTAGACTGAACCGCACATGATTTAAGCTACCTCGCTGCAACTACCACCACACACACACGCACACACTTCAAACTTGAATGGAGGCGTCAATGGCGTCGCTTACGAAACCATCTCTCATCTCCAGCCCTCGTTCTTCCTTCTCCTTCAAGCCCGTGTGCAGCCTTCGACCTCCTTTTTCAGTTCCCAAACCACCCCTTCGCTCCTTCTCCCTCTCCTCGTCCGCCACGCCCACGCTCACCAATCTATCACTTCCCACCAATTTTGCTTCTCTCACGACCTCCGCGTTTTCCGCCGTCGGTGGAGGAGGAGGAGATGAGCTCGCCGGAGGAGGCGGCGGTTCTGGAGGTGGTGGAGATGGTGGGTCGAGTGGCGCTGAAGCTGAGGCCAAGTCTGCTATTTTGGAAGATGTGGCGGCTGAAGATGCCATTCTGCTCTATGTTGGAGTAATTTACATCTCTTCTTCTTTTCCTCTTTCTCACTGTTTTTGTAGAGTAAATTAAACAGATAAATGCACCATTTGTCCCTGTATAGTAATTGAATTGAATTGCAACTTAATTCATGTACTATTTATTAATTTCGGCATCTAAATTGGTGTACTCTTAATAGTTAAAGGGCTATTTATGAATTTACTTGTTGATTATCTTATATTTAGTTTTTAGGGTAGCTATCTGTTTAATTTCTCATGAATTTGGGGGTTTTGTTGGGCAGGGGATGACTTGTGGGGGCTGTGCGGCTAGCGTGAAGAGGATCTTGGAAAGTCAAGTAAGTATAATAGCAGTATACTAAAGCACAATTTCAATTTTGAGAGAATAAACTTTGATTAAAATTGGCAGCCTCAAGTATTGTCCGCGACGGTGTACTTAGAAAAGGAGACAGCTGTCGTGTTGCCAGTGGAGGAAGCGAAAGGGGAAGAGGATTGGCAGAAGCAGCTCGGTGAGAAACTCGCGAGCCACCTCACCACTTGCGGTTTCAACTCTCATCTCCACGGTTTGTCTCAAACTCAAACATCTCAAATTTGTCAGTTTCCAAAGTTTGGTTGTCCCTAGTTAATCTATGAAATTATATTATAAATTATGTAGTTGTAATCGTACCATTTTCCTTTTTTAGATTTAGGAGATAAGAAGTAATCTGACTGAATCATAGCTCATATGCGACGTTGAAGGTACGGCAATTTCCTATTTTCATTTTTATTTTATTTTTTGCTACTTTCTTAAGATTAATTATTATCCATGCATGTAATTCTTTTGTAGGTGAATTTTGATAGAGAGCCATTTTCCGCGAGTTGATTAACATCGATTAGCCGGATATTATATTCTTCGAAATAATTTATGTCGAAGCACATTTGGTTTGCATATGTAATAAATACTTGATAGTTTAGGCTATCAACCAAATATAGATATTTTTGGGGGAAATTTGTCATTTTGGTTGTTGATTAAGTTCCTTTTTTCTTCTGAAAAGTGGCTTTCGATTAAAATTTAAAGCTGAATCTTGATTACACAAATACCCTAGATTAATGCACAAGAATATGGGAGGAATCAATATGTTGTAGATTTTAAAATTAAAAAATAAAAATAATGCAGGATAATACAAGAAATTTGAAGAAACTAGACAGTATGAATTATATGACAGATTATGTAGAATGTTACAATAGTGTGATTCATGTTATTTGCTGCATAATACATAATGAATCCACTTTTACTCTAAAAAAGAATGAAGTTCTATTTACTCACCAAATCACTAAAACAATGAAATGGCAATTTTCTGGGTATGTCACAAATTCTTGAAAATAAAATTTTAGTTGTATAAATGAAACTAAAGTAAAATATAATCTTATATAATGGAACAAATTTTAGGCATATTTTGTTGTTTTCAATTCCCAATTTTCCAAAACCTGACTTTCTATCCCCATTTATCCTTTCTTTTTCCTTCTTCTCCTTCGTAACGAGTTCTAACCCTATCTCACAAAAGACGAAACCTTTTTCCTTCCTTTGTCAGTGTTGAGACTGAAAATGTCGCACTTCGGGCGATCAGGTCCGCCGCCGATCAGGGACACGTACTCTCTCCTCGTTCTCAACCTCACTTTCCGTACCCACCTTCTCTCTCTCTCTCTCTAGCTGTCAGCGGATTGATTGTTGTGTTTTATTTGATTTTTCTCTTGTTGAATTTGATTCTTTTTTCTGTCTGTAGGAACGACTGCTGATGATCTGTATCCTCTCTTTGATCGATATGGAGAGGTGGTTGATATTTACATCCCTAGAGATCGTAGGTAAGAATAATATTATCTGTTTAATTTCCATTTTAGGCCTTAGAAATTAATTAATCCATCACTTAAATTGTTCAATTCAGCTTCGGATTTAATGAATTTTGCATGAATTAACCATCAGTTTTGCTATTGTATCTCAAGTAAAACATAATACCTTTTAGTTTTATAAGATCAGATGAAAAAAGATCTATCTTTTCTCTCAAATTGTTTTGATTTCGTGAAGGACTGGAGACTCAAGAGGTTTTGGGTTTGTGAGGTACAAGCATGTTGATGAGGCGCAAAAAGCAGTTGACAGACTCGATGGTATATATTTCTTTTATATCTTTTTGATAAATTTGTTAAAGATTATATATCTTATGATAATATTGGTCAACATACTTACTGAAGGTAAAACGGTCGACGGTAGAGAGATGATGGTTCAGTTTGCTAAATACGGCCCAAATGCGGAAAGGATGTAAGTTATTCTTTTCATTATCAAATCATATTACTAGTATAATTATGTAAACAATTTTTTATTTCATTTTGGCAATTGCATGTGCAGTCAGAAAGGAAGAATCGTAGAAGGAATGAGTAAGCCGAGAGGCCGCTCCAGAAGCCGAAGCCCTAGACGCAGGTATAAAAAACTTTATAATTTTATCAATTTGCAACTCCAACTTATTTTGGTTAACACTATTTATTCTTTGTATGTAAAAAAAATTAATTTTACAGTGAGGAGTATAGCAGGGGAGAATACAGAGAGAGAGAATACAGCAGAAGCAGAGGCAAGGAGAGAGAAAGAGATAGAGAGAGAAATTACCGGCGCCGTAGTCCGAGTCGGAGCCTGAGTCCTTCTCCTCATGATGATGATTACAAACGTACTTCCAAGTACAGGTACCTTCCATTGATTTATATTTGAATTTCAAATTCTTGTTTGTAATTTGTCTGAGTGAGTGAATTGTGTCAATTTATCGCCGAAAAGGAGCAGAAGCAGGAGCAGGAGCTACTCTCCAAGGAGAAGGAGGAACTCTCTCTCTCCTTGAGTTTCTGAGGAACTCTCTCTCTCCTTGAGTTTGTACTCAGGTTTATTCTCTCTCTGATTTGCATTTTGTTTTAATATATGCAAGAATTTCCTTATTGGTGACAACTGACAAGACTGTCTTTGGTATGATTGATATTTAAAGGTGTGATGGGGATTAGGGAGGCGTGATTTGAAGGTGTATCTTTGTGCTTTGATGTTGCAATTGAGTTCTGTAAGGTGTGAAACGTTGCATGTAAGACTATTTTATTTTCTGTTATTTTCGGTGTGGAGTTTTCTTTAATGGGTTGGTTGTTGTTTGAACTTTTTTTTGTTTATCTTGCACGTCAACTCTTTGTTTTTTAAAATGTTGCATGAACATTTTATAGTGGTTGCTGTGAAGGGTTGCTGAGTTGATTTTTGATGTGATTAAATGCTCGTAGCCGTGATGATGATGATGATGATGACGATGATGATTATAATGCTGCTGATGATAATTTTGATATGATGATGTTGATAATGATGGTTGATGTACACCTGTTGATGATCATTTCGGCAACGTGCAGAATAAAGGAATAGTAAAATGTGGAATGTCTATTTTATTATACTGGTAGGATAAGAAATTATAGTGGAAGACAAACAAATATTGAAAATGGATAGAAAAAAGTCCTTGTTCCATTGTGTTTTTAATTGGTCCTTCTCTTTGGAGTAGGGAAGAGATATTTCTATTCTTTCAACTCTTAATTTCAAACTATTCAAAAAAACTCGTAATTTCATATAATTTCTTGTTTGTTTGACCACAAAAAAATTTATTAATGTCAGCCTATATAGGTGATGAAGCTTTATAGATTGACCTAATAAGTTGCTCGGTTTTCAATTTTTTGTTCATAATCATTGAATTTTCAGTTTGTCTGAATCAATTTCACTCCATCAGTTTTCGTTCGGGGTGTGTTAATAGTTGGAAGGCTTAGTTTTCTTTTGTTGATGTGTTAATAGTTGGAGGGGTTGACACGCAACAGTGTGATAATGGCATATTTCCATTATTAAGTATTAGTTATTCCTCTACCAGAAAAGAAATACTTCTGTTGTATTACAAATGTAGATCGATATTATAGTGAAAAGAATATATCAATGAACTTTTTCACATTTCGTATTCTTCCAATAAATTATGAGTAGAAATAAAAATTAAAGAAATGAAGGTGACACCCTAAGCACTACTAATTCCTCGACCTTCGGTTTACTACTGCCTAACATTTCATCACGTACATCAAAAGTAAAAAAGATATATAGACCGCACTCACTGACACAGGGCTCCATATTCGTCAAAAATACTGTTTCTATGCACCTCTAGTACACCAGGTCCAGGGAAATAAATATTGTTATTTCAACGCTTGGATCCAATTGAAGCAATAAAAAGCTAAAACCTCCTCTTTTCTCAATCTTCTTTCTTTCTCTCGTTTCTATTTTCTCTCCTTTCTCATTGCAATTCTCGGCATAATTAAGGCCTTATTTCAATTCACGAATTGTGATCATAATTAAGAAGAATTAATGGCGGGGGTATCAGCCTTGGCGAAGTACAAGCTGGTGTTCTTAGGGGATCAATCTGTTGGAAAGACGAGCATCATTACCAGATTCATGTATGATAAATTTGATACTACGTATCAGGTGATCAATGCATCTTTTATATTTCTTGAATTCAGAATTTGTTTTCCGATTTTCGTTAGATTCATGAATCATGATTGATCATAGACAAATTGTTGATTAATTTGCATGTCAATTCACGTTTTGACTACACCATATGGATTACGGGGAATGTTGAACCTAAAAAGATGTAGATTTTGTTCTTGTTATGCACAAATAAGAGATACTATGATGACAGGGAATTTTCATTAAAAAAATTGTTTAATTGAATCCCAATTAATAAAAGTCAATGTAAGGAGTAAAAAAGGATCAAATTAATTTCTTATTGTACCTTGAAATCATAAATTATATGTAATAAGAGAACCAAGCATCAAGATATAGAACATGCATGTGCACACATTCTGTTTTTGTAACCTTTAGTATATATATTTAAAATTTAGACTTGCATGCATATAATTCAATCATCAAAACATTGAAAAGTCTTCAAAACCTGACATTTCAGCACACGTCCAACCATCAAATTTATGGCCTCTTGTTTTATCTGAAATAATGAGCATGGAGATTGAACCTTAATTAAATATGTTTAATTTATTGATAACATATCAATTCATCATTATTTTAATTATTTTTTTGAAATTAGATTAGCTTAATTATTACTGAATTTGTTTCTTAATTATCTGTCAAATTACCAGGCAACAATCGGCATTGACTTCTTATCTAAAACAATGTACTTGGAAGATCGAACAGTTCGTCTCCAGTTGTGGTATGAATGATCTCACTTTTTTCTTTTTATATATACTCTTTTTCAAAATCATTTAACATGAGATATTTTGTAAGATTTATTAACTTAAATAATGGTATCATTTCAAGGGATACTGCTGGACAAGAGAGATTTAGGAGTCTTATTCCGAGTTATATAAGAGATTCCTCTGTTGCTGTCATTGTTTATGACGTCTCAAGTAAGTCTAATTTTTTTCAGTTTTACATAAAATCATACACAAGTAAAAAATGTTAATTATTTATATTTGACACATTTATCTCAATTTTTTTCAATATTTATTACAGATAGGCAATCATTCGTGAACACGTCCAAGTGGATCGAAGAAGTCCGAACCGAGAGAGGCGGCGATGTCATCATAGTCCTTGTCGGCAACAAAACCGACCTTGTCGACAAACGGTAACCACCCACTTCAAAATCCTATAAAACTTTAATACTCACAGTTTAAAATTCTAAATTTAAAATTCTAAATTCAAAACCCAACTTTGACAACAGGCAGGTGTCGACAGAAGAAGGGGAATCGAGAGCGCGAGAGTTCGGAGTGATGTTCATCGAAACGAGTGCCAAAGCGGGATTCAACATCAAGCCGTTGTTCCGAAAGATCGCCGGAGCCTTGCCCGGAATGGAGGCCCTCTCTGCCGCCAAACAGGAGGAGCTCGTCGACGTCAACCTCAAACCGACCGCGGCAGCATCTCAGGCTCAACAACAGTCAGGCGGTTGCGCGTGTTAAATAAATGGGAACTGAGTTTATAATTAATTGTGAGAATGACAAGTGATCATGAAGTTTCTTTTATTTGTTTGTTTGTTTTTTTAATGTTTTTGTTTTGTGAGGGTTATTTCGTTGGTTTAGTTAATTATGTGTGTTTTCTTTTGGTTTGTGTTTTGGAAGTTTTGAAAGAGTTAGTAATCGATTTAATTGTGTTAAAGGAGGCTGACCGTTATATGTTTTTCTTGCTATGTGTGAAAGTAATGTTTGATTAATTATTCATTTGTTGACTTCTTGTTGATTCTTTAAAATATCGGCTTGGATCGTGGATATTGCAAGAGACTATTTGGTTATTAACAACTCTATCAAGGCAATGAAAATTGTAAATCAACGGTACTGTAGAGCTAGACAAAAAGAGGGAAAGACATTTTCTTCTTACATTTTAAGACACAAATAAATAAAATAAAAGAGAACGGAGAAAAAGAGAAGCAATCAAGCAGACAAATAAATTCCCAAGTCACAACGCGACAACCTGCAATAAACACAAGATATCCCAAGGGCATTTCCGTCAAATCCTAGCACCCTCTTTTTTCTTCTTTTTCATGTTTCGTTTCACTCGTCTGAGTCTGAACCCATTTCGTTTCTTTTCTTTCCATTTCGGCGGCTCGGCCTGTCACTTTCGTCGAACCTTCCTTCCTCCTCCTCCTCCTCATCCCCAGATCCCCTTCCTTCCACGAAGCTCCGATTTTCCTTCATTTCTTCCCTTTTTGCGGGTTCAGTTGCCTTTTCAGTTTAGTTTTTTGCTTCACGAGGAAGAAAGCGAGAGTTGAAAAGCTCGCTGCTTGATTCAGATCGGCCGTTGGGTTCGTATCTATGGCGGATATTCGTCGATACTCGGTCACTCCTCAATTGAGTAAGAGATTTTATCAGTTTTTACTTCTGATTTTTGCTTTTTTTTTTTAGTTGTTTTTCTTGGTTGTTTTTCGTTGTTTTGGTTTCGGATTTATGACTTTTTTCTATTGCCTTTTTACCCTTGTTAGTGAACTACTTTTTTTTCTTCTGAAACCTTTGATATTTTCTTGTCTTTATATTTTTTTAACGCTTGAAAAACCCTATTTGTACTGTAAATCGATTGTAAATTTTTATCCTTTTTTGCTTTTTCTACCCTATCACTGATTTTCATTAAATTTTCTCGAACTCTATGGTTCTAGCGGTTAATTCCAAGTATTTTTCTGGTTTAATAAGCTTTATTTCTCAACTTCTATTGAATTTCATGAAGACAACAGCTTTTTTCACTGGGAATAATAACCAAAAATTGTATGTTTAGCACTGTATTTTTACTAATTGGACTTGTATACAATTTTTATGTACAGATTTACAGCAGATATTGCAAGAGGCTCAGAACAGATGGCTGCGGCCAGTTGAAATTTGCGAAATACTCCGCAATCATGAGAAATTCCGTATTGCCCCTGAACCTCCAAACAAGCCTCAAAGTACCATTCTTTCTTTCCTTCTCTCTCTTCTATGATTGATCTTTTTCTGTTTGAAACAATTTTGATTTAATTTCTTTCGATGACTTCATTTAGGCGGGTCTCTGTTTCTGTTTGACCGTAAAGTGCTGAGATACTTCCGGAAGGATAACCACAATTGGAGAAAGAAAAAAGACGGAAAAACTGTCAAAGAAGCTCATGAGAAGCTAAAAGTAAGTCGATCTAAATATAAAAAAAATATGATATATTTATAATTATTAATTGTGGAAAATAAATATTTTATAGGATGGAAGTGTTGATGTGTTGCATTGTTACTATGCTCATGGTGAGGACAATGAGAGCTTTCAGAGACGTACTTATTGGCTGCTCGAAGCGTTAGTATTTTTTTTACTTAATTAATTTATCTTATTTTTTACAAATTTCTAAAGCTTATTTACCTCTTGTCTTTTTATTTCAGTGAATACACGCATATTGTGCTTGTACACTATCTTGAAGTAAAGGTATGCTTGGAGTTTGATCTTTTGCTTATCTTTTTGACACACTTTTACCCTCTTTATGATTATAAATCTTTTAATTTAATGTGATATTTAAACAGGGAGGGAAACAAACGTACAGCAGGCTCAAAGAAACAGAAGTGAACACGAATAATAGTGCGAGTCCTTTGGGTTCTAATTCTAATAACTCTTTGGGCACGAGTTCTCCATTTTCAGAAGATCAGAGCCCCAATAATAGCGAGCATACGTCAGAATATCATGATAATAAACTATCAGGTAATACTGTTCATTTTTCATTTCAGTTTCCAAGTTATGTTGTGAAATTTGTCTTCTCTTTTTGACCCAACTCTAGTTTTGAGTATAGTATAGTATACCCTTTAATTCACATGGTTTATACTATGAAGATATAAAATGTGTCATCATTAGAAACCTATTTGTAGGGCATTTAGAAAAATGATTGAAAGTGTCTAAATGGATTTGAATTCACAAAATAGCCCCTTTATTACGTTAGTATAGTACATCATTCCGTAAATCCCTTGTTAGAAATTGCAAGACAAGCCCCACCGTCACTAAATAAAAAGGACTGTTTTGCAATTGTGGATAATATTGGGGTTGTTTAGCGAATTTGGGTGATTAATAGTAGTAGTAGTGCATGAGTGAAGGAAGAGAATAGAATTGACTGATACTTGGACGGATCATGCACCGTTTGGATTTTCCAGTGTGTCTAAAGCGAAATTCGGTGCAGCAGATTTTCACCTTGGATCAAACTCAAGCTCAGCAACAAGCGCGCACCGTACCGGTACCGCTTTCCGTACCGGTACCGGTACCGCTTTCCGTACCGGTGGTACCGGACACGACTCTCTCCCTGCGATGCGGCACTACGATGATGCTTCTGGACCGCCCTTGATCCATAATAACTATTCCCCCTTTGTTGACCAACGTGAGTCACTCACTCACATTAATTAATTACCGCTATTTCTTTTTATTATATTTATTTATGCACACATGTGCGGTGCAGACCCAATCACTAGTTGAAATCTGAATTAATTTCCATCCGAGCTTTGTAGGTTATAACGGAGAAATGAATAATAATCAGTTAACAACACCACCAGCTAACTCAGATTATTACACGGCTCCTCAAGTGTTTGATGATGGGGGAAATCTCGGTTTTGGACTAACAACTATTACAAAAACACAATCTGCTGAGCTGGCGTCTTGGGACGAAGTCTTGGAACAATCTTTCACTAACTCCACCTTATATTCCGATTTTACCCCTCACAATTCATACGCTGGGCCTGATACTCCATCTCTCTCACAGGTATATATCTTCTATACATAAAAATAAAAAATAAAAATTAAAAGTTTATTGAAAAGTCTAATATTTGTTATTTTTGACATGCAGTTAGAAGATTCTGACATAGGTTGCCTGGTTAGATCAAGCAATAACACAGCTCCAGCTGTCATTCCCTCTCTTGAAGACCACAATCTCTCTCTCTTAAAGCATCAATCAGGCGATTTGAAAAAACACGACAGTTTCTATCGTTGGATGAGCAAAGAACTGAACGGCGCCATTGATGAGCTCAGCGCGAAATCGAGCTCCGATCTGTACTGGAGCTCAGTTGCCGGAGAAAGTAACGCGGTAATTGGAGATTCCAATGTTAGTATTACGAATAATGAGAATTTGGATAGTGAGATTTTGAGCCCTTCTGTCTCGCAAGATCAGTTGTTTAGCATAATCGATTTCTCGCCTTGTTGGGCTTACATCGGTTCAGAAACCAAGGTAATTTAATTAATTAATTCACAGAATTGGTTTTATATGATTTAATTAATTCACAGTTATTGGTTTTATATGATTTTATTATATGGTTTTATAATAAATATTTAATCATAGGGGGGTAAAATGGGTATTTCAAAAAAGTTAACCAACTTTTGGATGGAAAAGTAGATTATTATAGGGTTTGTTTTGAAAATTTCCCTTAATTAATTAATTAATCCTTTTGTGCTACAGGTTCTTGTAACAGGGACATTCCTGAAAAGGAAAGAGGAAGTTGAAAAATGCGACTGGTCGTGCATGTTTGGCGAAACGGAAGTGCCAGCTCAGATTCTCTCTGACGGTACCTTACGCTGTTACGCGCCGCCTCACAAAACCGGTACCGTACCGTTTTACGTGTCCTGCTCGAACCGCGTCGCGTGCAGCGAAATACGCGAGTTCGAGTTCCGCGAAACCGACAGCAACAAATCCGACATGGAAACGACCTCAGATCCCTCGAACGTCAACAATTCCGTAAACGAAATGCACTTACACATCCGTCTCGAAAAACTACTCTCTTTAGACCACTCCAACCGAATAATCAAAAAGACGGATCCGCCCCTATCAACTTTATGCAGCAACATAACATCTCTTTTGGTGGACGACGATGAGTGGACAGATTTGTTAAAAGCGACAGGTGGCAAGGACTGGTTGGTGCAGAAGCTAATGAAGGAAAAGTTACACAGTTGGCTGATACAGAAGGTTACAGAAGAGGGAAAAGGGCCGAACGTTTTGGGCCTTGAAGGACAAGGCGTGATTCATTTAGTTTCGGCCCTTGGATTTGATTGGGCTGTGAAGCCCGTTGTGATTGCTGGCGTGAGTGTCAATTTTAGGGACGTGCATGGGTGGACCGCTCTTCATTGGGCCGCTTCTTGCGGAAGGTAAAATATAATAATAATAATAATAATAATAATAATAATAATAATAATAATAATAATAATAATAATAATAATATTTGTTATACTTTCTTCATTTTGTATTTTTTCTTTTATTTATTTATTTATATATTTATTATTTATTATTTATTATTTGTTGTTTATTATTTATTTATTATTATTCATTATTTATTATTCATTATTTATTATTTCTTATTTATTGTTTATTATTTATTATTTGTTGTTTGTTGTTTATTATTTATTATTTATTATTTATTATTTATTACTTATTACTTATTATTTATTATTTATTATTTATTATTTATTATTTATTACTTATTACTTATTATTTATTATTTATTATTTATTATTTATTACTTATTACTTATTATTTATTATTTATTATTTCTTTCTTTATTTATTTACCTTATTGTTTTATTTATTTATTTATTTATTTTTATTTATTTATTATTTATTTTATTTACTTATTTACTTATGTTATTTACTTATTTAATTATTTAATTATTTATATGTTTTATTATTTTTTATTAGTTATTTATTTTTATTATTTATTTTGAAACTTTTAGAGAGAGAACAGTGGTGGCGTTGAAAACTCTGGGAGCGGACCCAGGCGCTCTGACGGACCCCACGCCTGAATTTCCTTCCGGAAGAACGCCTGCTGACCTGGCGTCCACCAACGGCCACAAAGGCATCGCCGGCTTCCTCGCCGAATCTTCCCTCACCAGCCACCTCTCCACCCTAACCCTCAAAGACAACAAAATTACCAATCTGCCCTCCAACCAACAACAGTCCTTCAACCAATTTGACGACCCGTCGGGTCAAAACGGGTCGATGAAGGATTCTTTGAGCGCGGTTAGAAACGCGACTCAGGCTGCCGCGAGGATATATCAGGTGTTTAGGTTGCAGTCTTTTCAGAGGAAGAAAGTGTTGTTGGATGATGATGATGATGATGTCAAGGGTGACATCAGCGAACAGGATGCATTGTCTCTTGTTAGATTAAAAAATGTGAATAAACCGGCACCGAATTACACGCCTTTGCACGCTGCCGCTGCGAGGATTCAGAATAAGTTTAGGGGGTGGAAAGGGAGAAAGGAATTTCTCATTATTCGCCAACGAATCGTCAAAATTCAGGTAAAAAAATATTAATGATATTATTGGTTTAGTATAGTTTGTAATAATTTTGTGATTTTTTGTAATAATTAGGCGCATGTGAGAGGGCATCAAGTGAGGAAACGGTACAGAAAGATCGTGTGGACGGTCGGAATCGTAGAAAAAGTGATTTTGAGATGGAGAAGAAGAGGGGCGGGTTTACGCGGGTTCAAATCGGAGAATCTTAGCGTAGCGGAATCTAGCAATAAACCTAATGAAAATCAGAATCAGAATAAAAAGGAAGAAAAGGAGGATGATTATGATTTCTTGCAAGATGGAAGGAAGCAAACGGAAGCGAGATTACAGAGAGCTCTCGCGAGGGTTAAATCGATGGTGCAATATCCAGAGGCGAGAGATCAGTATAGAAGGCTCATGAATGTCGTTGATGAGCTTGAAGTAACTAAGGTAATGTTTGAAAATTAAAAATGTGAAATTGGAAAATACGGTGAGGTTTAATTGTTATTTTTTTTGTTTTGTTTATTTAGGCGGAAGAGAGAATGATGAGTGAGGATGTGGAAGGCGATGATTTCATGGTTGAACTTGAAGAGTTGGGTGAAGACGATATTGTTATAAATGATACCTAATTTATATTTGAGTATTTATTTGAATGTTTGTTTAGGTGTTGTAAGTCTTTTGTAGGTGTAAATCGCTAGTTTTGTTTAATTAATTTGAGGCTGATGTATTATAAAACCTATATGCTATTTATATTTATCATTTATGTATGATGATTATGATTATATAGTTTTAGTACGCTAAAATATGGTACTTAGTTTATTTTGTGGGTTGGGTAAAGACGATATTGTTATAAATGATACCTAATTTATATTTGAGTATTTATTTGAATGTTTGTTTAGGTGTTGTAAGTCTTTTGTAGGTGTAAATCGCTAGTTTTGTTTAATTAATTTGAGGCTGATGTATTATAAAACCTATATGCTATTTATATTTATCATTTATGTATGATGATTATGATTATATAGTTTTAGTACGCTAAAATATGGTACTTAGTTTATTTTGTGGGTTGGGTAAAGACGATATTGTTATAAATGATACCTAATTTATATTTGAGTATTTATTTGAATGTTTGTTTAGGTGTTGTAAGTCTTTTGTAGGTGTAAATCGCTAGTTTTGTTTAATTAATTTGAGGCTGATGTATTATAAAACCTATATGCTATTTATATTTATCATTTATGTATGATGATTATGATTATATAGTTTTAGTACGCTAAAATATGGTACTTAGTTTATTTTGTGGGTTGGGTAAAGACGATATTGTTATAAATGATACCTAATTTATATTTGAGTATTTATTTGAATGTTTGTTTAGGTGTTGTAAGTCTTTTGTAGGTGTAAATCGCTAGTTTTGTTTAATTAATTTGAGGCTGATGTATTATAAAACCTATATGCTATTTATATTTATCATTTATGTATGATGATTATGATTATATAGTTTTAGTACGCTAAAATATGGTACTTAGTTTATTTTGTGGGTTGGGTAAAGACGATATTGTTATAAATGATACCTAATTTATATTTGAGTATTTATTTGAATGTTTGTTTAGGTGTTGTAAGTCTTTTGTAGGTGTAAATCGCTAGTTTTGTTTAATTAATTTGAGGCTGATGTATTATAAAACCTATATGCTATTTATATTTATCATTTATGTATGATGATTATGATTATATAGTTTTAGTACGCTAAAATATGGTACTTAGTTTATTTTGTGGGTTGGGTAAAGACGATATTGTTATAAATGATACCTAATTTATATTTGAGTATTTATTTGAATGTTTGTTTAGGTGTTGTAAGTCTTTTGTAGGTGTAAATCGCTAGTTTTGTTTAATTAATTTGAGGCTGATGTATTATAAAACCTATATGCTATTTATATTTATCATTTATGTATGATGATTATGATTATATAGTTTTAGTACGCTAAAATATGGTACTTAGTTTATTTTGTGGGTTGGATTTGCGTACTTGTTATATGTATGATTTATAAATCTATTAAATGCTACCAGATGTTACTTTATGTTACGTACTTGTTATATGTATGATTTATAAATCTATTAAATGCTACCAGATGTTACTTTATGTTACGTACTTGTTATATGTATGATTTATAAATCTATTAAATGCTACCGGATGTTACTTTATGTCATCTGAAAATTTGTTTATTCAGTTAAATTTGGTTCATTTTTTAAATTAAAGTTTTGATTCCATATGTTATACGGGTAAGCAAAGTAACATTAGGTGAGCCGAATTCGGTGGGAGTGATAATGACCTTTAACCCTCTCTAATATCATCATCATTGCATCAACTCCTAAACCTTACTTTTTGTTATTACACAATATAAAGCGAGTCATTCCATATTTTTTGTAGAAATTAAGTATTCTTCAAATATTTACTAAAATCTAACTTTACTTCTAGAAAAAAAATATGGCATGTTTAAATACTTTTTGTTACATGTATTTTATATAAAGTAATGAAAATTTATTTTGATTACGGAACTCGGTATGTTTATAGCTTCGATACTATTTAATCATTACACAAATGAACACAGCAAAAGAGGTTCAGAAAAGTTGGCTCCACAAAAATCATCTTGTTGAATGGATAGCGACGACAGAATTTTTAAAACTTAAAGACAAGATAATATAGTGTCAACTTAAAAAACAAAAAACGACCGGCCTGGACATGTGTCAACACAGCAAAGCTCGCCCTCTAAAACCCCGCCACATTTCTCTCCATGCGACAAATGCTTAATTCAATGCTGATAAAAGCCTCTTGTCTTGTTTGATTGTTATAGTTGATAGAGTTGATATTTTGAGAATTGAGTTGTTGATATTTTGAGATTTGAGTTGCTTTATATTTTGAGATTGAGTTACTTGATTTGGGGGAGTTTGTTTGGTTTGAGAGAATGGAGGAGAGGTATGAGGCGATTAAGGAGTTGGGTTCTGGGAATTTTGGCGTTGCGAGACTGGTAAGAGATAAGAAGACGAAAGAGCTTGTTGCTGTTAAGTACATACAGAGAGGCAAGAAGGTTAGTATTTAGTATTGTTATTTTGTTATGTTCAATGCCTGCCTGAATTTAGTATTGAATTGAACACAATCATGAAATATAACTAAACCATCGTGTTTTACTGCATAAGCACTGGTAGTTTGTATTGGATTAGAAGTTAGTTAGAGATAAAGCTAGTTTCCTTTTTTGGAGAAAATTTTACAAATATTCTAACTAATTATTGCACTGTCTGTCATCTTAGCCTTTTTATCAAATGAGTTTGGGTTTTAGAGAGTATGTAGAAAATACTTTTTGACTTTTTTGTTATTCAGCCTTTTTAAATCTCAAGTGATGTAAGATGTCTCAACTAAGCATATTTCACATTTCAGTGTGATTGTTCATTTGTGTACTTCGGTGTCACTAGTTATCTTTTTTATTTAAACGGATAGTTATTTTATTTACTAATTACTATTTATTTACTTTTCAGATAGATGAGAATGTGCAGAGAGAGATTATCAATCATAGGTCCTTGAGGCATCCTAATATTGTCCGGTTCAAGGAGGTAATTCTCCATATACTAAGTCTGTTTATTGAAACAGAGAATACATATTTGACATAGCAAACTAACAAATTATAATCATAATAATGTGAATAAAAATATAGGTATTGCTAACTTCAACTCATTTGGCAATTGTAATGGAATATGCTGGTGGTGGTGAGCTCTTTGAGAAAATCTGCAGTGCTGGCCGTTTTAGTGAAGATGAGGTTGAATTAAGTTACACATATACATATCATCAAACTCACAAATTTTAATTACTTTAGCAATTTTTTTTTTGGAACTAAACATTCCTTTTTTTCTTTGAGAAGGCTAGATATTTCTTTCAGCAACTGATATCAGGTGTAAGCTACTGCCACTCAATGGTAAACTCACACCCTCTTAATTAATTTACTGTTTTTTTTGTGAAGAAAAAGAAGTTAAATTACTGATATTCACATTTTCTTAAAAAACTGTAGGAAATTTGTCACCGTGATCTTAAACTTGAAAATACGCTCTTGGATGGGAGCCTCACTCCACGACTTAAGATTTGTGACTTTGGTTACTCTAAAGTAATGTACACCTTATAATTTTGGTTTGTTGAACTTAGGAACTTTTTATTATTTATATTTTCTTTATTTTGTCGTGTAGTCTGCTCTGTTGCATTCTCAACCAAAATCAACAGTTGGTACACCAGCTTATATAGCACCAGAAGTATTATCAAGAAAGGAATATGATGGGAAGGTATTATAATTTGTTCAAATTCAAATAAGGCTATTTTTTCTAATGGTAAGCAAAACATGTCGAACTGACAGCAAGATATGACTTGAGCGACGCTTATGGGAGAAAAATATGAAGGAAATTTGGACTTCTTATAACTTGTTATAACATTTTTATTTCTTCGAGTAGATTGCGGATGTTTGGTCATGTGGAGTGACTTTGTATGTTATGTTGGTCGGTTCATATCCATTTGAGGACCCTGAAGATCCTAGAAACTTTCGGAAAACAATTAGTGTATGTTCTCTTTTCTCTCAACCCTGAATAATTATACTTGTTTTAATTCGTATCTCATTTTGATCTTTGTGTACCTCATAGAGAATATTGGGAGTCCAATATTCCATACCGGATTATGTCCGTGTTTCTGCTGACTGTCGGAAACTTCTATCTCAAATTTTTGTTTCCAATCCTTCAAAGGTACATTTTTTTTTCATTTTAGCCCTCAAAAAAATTTCATATTTGCATTTTAATAATAGTTTTTACTTTGTACTGATAATTTTTTTGTCAAATGTTGTACAGAGGATTACGATTCCAGAGATAAAGAAGCATCCATGGTTCTTGAAGAACTTACCCAAAGAAATAGCACAAGGCGAAAAACCAAACTTTAAGGAGAGAGAAAACGAGGATAATTCAAATTCAGCCATGCAAACTGTAGATGAAATAATGCAAATAATTCAAGAAGCACAAAAACCGGGTGAAGCTGGTAAGGCAGGGATTGATCCATCTGATGCTGAGCTGGCAGAACTTGATGATGTGGATGCTGATACCAGCGGAGACTTCCTTCCGCCCATTTGACTATCAATGTATAATTGCTTCCTAATATGTGTGCTTTATGTAATTATCAGAATATAATAATTTATCGATGTACATTTGTGTATGAATATACTGTAATACTGTTGCATTTTATTGTTGTAGTATTGTGTGAATAAAACTGCTGGGATATCTTTCATCAAGTGATGAAATAGAACTCTTAGAATAACAGAGAATAATCAATTTATATAAGAATTGCTGGATTAACATTTTACAGTTTGCTTACAAACTTAGGTCATGGAATTGACAAAAAAACGGATACTGAGCTTTAAAACTCTTCTTTCAGTTCTTTCTGATAATTATAAAATTATGAGTTCTGCAAATGCTTTGACAATGGTGTTTATAACTTTCATTGCCATAATGACAAAATGATTTTTTTCAACTATTTCTTTCATAATGCGAAATACATGCTTCTCAGAGGCTGTTCTTCATGAAGAAAGCTAGACAACACAAGTAATTAAATAAATCTTACTTATTATTAATCATAGCAGTAAGAAAAAAAGAGTAAAAAACATATAACCATAAGATAATCCATCTCTCAAACTGAAGACACCAATTTTACAATGCATAACCATTTCAGGTAAATGAGAGAAAAACAAAACCCTAACAATACAATCCCCCAATAAAAGCAGACAAATCAGACCTCGTCTTCATGAAGAAGCATGTTAGGAATCCCCTTGTTGATCGGAAACTTCCTTCCAGTCTCAGGGCAAACCAGCGACCCCTCCTCCACGTGAAGCTCCAGCAAGGCCCGATGAAACCGCCTGAGAAACTCGTCGGAGTCGAGCATGGACGCGTCCGCTTGCTCCGGCAGCTCCTCGTAGCCGAGCGAGCGGGCCGCCGCCACCAGCGCCGGCCACTCGATCTTGGAGAAGATGCCTCGGAGGAAGTCGGGGTTGAGGTCGACCTCCTTGGCGACCCATTTCTCGGCTTCGAGCTTGAGAGGGAAGCCATTGGTGACCCCCTTGATGTTGCAGGAGAGCATGTTGTGCGTCAGAAGCCTCATCGTATTATTTGCCTCTAGAGAGAGAGAGAGAGAGTTTAGGGTTTTGGTTCCGGAGAAGAAGAAGAAGAAGGATGGGGAATGATAAACCCTAGGCCAAGGCGGCGAGTAGAGAAGTTTGGAGTTCCAATTGTCTTTGGAAAAAATAAATTAAGCTTATGAGTAACTAAATAAACTATACAATATAATTTTTTCCCTTTTTTTTTGAAATGTCACAATTGAACGATATTTAAATTCAAGATATCCTTTTTTAATTTGACAACGAGAAATTATTGATAGATAAATAAATTTTAGAAAACAATTCACAATTATTGGTAGATAAAAATTTTAATTTAGAACTTCATATGATTTATTATTTGAAAACAACGGAATCAATTTTTTTAATTTAAAATTTAATATCTCACATTATTGTTTTTTATTAATATATTGTTTAAATAATAAAAATATTTAACATGAGCTTTTATTACATTTCTTGTGATAAACATAAAACTTCTATAAACAATGTTTCAAAAAGAACACATAATGAAGATAAAATACATTCTATATATATTAATGTTTAATAGTATAAGAATCTATATGCAATTAACCTGATACAATTCTTTACACTCTTAACATATCAAAAAAAAAAAAAAAAGGAAATTTGGAAGAAAACATTTTTAACATGAATGCAAAGCACACAATACTGAAATAAGTCAAATTCATAACCATAACCATATACTATTCACATATATATCGTAGCTATTGCCGCGAATACATTAATCTACTCTACTACTTTATATATACAAACATAATAAAGTACTTAAAATCCTACCGTCCACCAAATATCCCCATAACACATTAATTAATCTACCTAAATAATAATAATAAATTCATCATCATTATTATTATTCTGCCCATGTCCTGCATGAATATGCGCATAACACTCATTCTCAGTCTCAAAATACTTCATGCAGCCCCAACAAACATGCTTCTCACACTTACACTTCACATGATCACATCCATCAACTTTCTCAATAATAAACCCACAATTACTCGGACAATTTCTCACGTCCTTTTTACCCTTTCGCCACTCGAGTAAAGACAAATCCGGATCGGCTTTATACTCCTTATATTGTTCACACGTAACAAAAGGGTGATATTCCAAGCTGCACTTGGTGCACGTTTCTGTATAACACGCACCACACACAAACGGCTCTTCATCTGACGAACCGGGTCCACGGATTTTGTAAACCGATGGACAATCAGGCGTAGGACAAAATCGGTAGATCAAACTATTCGTCGCGATGAAATATCCCAAAGAGGCTCTGAAAAGCTCGTCGAGTCTTGATATGGATAAAAGGGCTTTTAAATCGAGGAGTAAAATTGGGGTTTTGCAGTTTTGTTTGAGGCAGCAAAGAGGGAAATTATCGCGCGAGCGAATCGAGGTCTCGATTTGGTCGATTAAGCAGCCGCGACAGAATTTGTGACCGCATGAATCGAGTTTGTATGGTTCTTCTAATTCGCATAAACAGATCGGACATGAGTCGGATTCTGACATGCTTGGATCCGTTAAACCTGCATTTAATGCACAACAAGACAGTTGTAGTTTAGTTATTATGCTTTGAATTGATAAAGTATTGTAGGAAAAAATAAAATGTGATTTGATCAAGATTCAGACGGATAAATGAAAAGGGAAATTTGCAAGTGTAATAAAAAAGAAAAGTAAAATCAAACAAGTGTTGTGCAAGTATAATAAAAGAAAAGGGAAATTTGCAAAAAAAAAACCTGTATTATTGGAAATTGCAAAAAAAACTCTATTCTTCAAAAATTCAAAAAAAAAAGTTCCTCACATTAAATAAATACTGGAGATTTAACGGTAGGAGATTTTTTTTTTTTCCCAATTTTTGAAGAATGGAGCAATTTCCAATAGTATAGGGGCTTTTTAGCAATTTATGCAAATAATTTTCGTCCTTTTCTGCAAATTTCCCTTAAAAAAAATAAACAAAAAACAAATAATACCTGCATCAGAACCGATGGAGGCCACCACGTCAGCAATCGCCTCTTCGACCTTCATCTTATCCTCTTTACTTCCTCTCACAAACAACACGTGCCGTTTCGTGTTCAAACTGAACTCAGATCCAGCCGCTTTTTCCTTCAGCAATCCCAAATCGGGCCCGAACCGCCTTATCACCTCCTTCATCAGATCCCTCGGTAATCCCTTTCCCTTCAGTTTCACCTCCAGTACTTTGTTTTCCTGTAGTTGCAAAAGCGAGTCCTGTAACTTTCTCTCAGCGATTTCGATCCTCTCAGCCGATCCGAATATTTTAATATTTAAGCACTGACGGTCGTACAGAATGTACGTTCTTGTTTCTCTCTCTACGGTGTTGATTGTGAAAAGGCCGTCTCGAGAGAGAATTAGGTTGAAAGCCGAGGCGGGAAGGTTTAAGTGGGTTAGGGTTAGGGTTTTGCCCTTGGTGAGCTGCTCTAAGGGTTTTCGTAAATCGGCGATGGTTTTTGTAGCGTTGGCGATTATTTTTATCCTCACCAGGCCGTTCTCGTTCCTCTCCAAATTGTATGATACACCTACATATTTATTTATTCATAGTATGAGTTATTATTACCAATAATTACATGTTTTATCAAGCAAAAATACAATTATAGGAAATTTACAAAAAAAAAAAACCAACATTATGAATAAATTGCAAAAAAGACCCTCTGTTCTTTAGATAATTAATTTTTCAATTACAAACAGTAGTTTTAAGAAAAATACATTATGGTAATGCAAAAGAGGCCCTCCATTATTGGAAATTGCAAAAAAGACCCTCTATTTATCAGGAAATTGCAAAAATGTAAGTTTTTTTTTTTTGCCAGAGTAAGGGGCTTCTTTGCAATTTCTTAAAGAATAGAGGGGCTTTCTTGCAATTCCCAATATTGCAGGGGCTTTTTTTGCAATACAAGCATAACACGGGGGCTCTTTTGCAAATTTCCCGACAATTATTAAGGCATAAAAGCGTACCCTTTTGACGCTGGAACCCTCTAAGAAGCATCTCAATCTGATCCCTGACGACATTATAAACCCGATTCGGACAGGTCAGCACGCTTTGAAAGACGTGCTGGCACTCTATAACCTGCCAAGGCTGACAGCCTGGCAAAACGCTCCCTTCCAAATCCTCCAACGCTTTCGCCGCCTCAAGATGCAGACTATTTTGACAATAAACACATCAAAAGTGAGTTAATATACTCGAAAGATATCAAAATGCGGTCAGTCGAGCTGTGGAATAAAATATTATTCCAAAAATCGGGGAATATAATATAGGGCCTTAGATACGCACCACCGGCTAATTTGTCACCCAAAGGTATAACAGAATTACAAAAAGGTTTATTTTATAAATAAAAAGGTAGAATGAACATATAAAAAGGTATATTGATATACAAAATGTATTTTTTTCAATTAGTTATATACAAAGACTTTCAGTAGTTAGTATACAAATATAATATGGTGATGTTTAGGTGATATTTAAGCGGGTGATGTGCATATTTTCTCTATAATACAACCAAACATGAAAAATCATTAACAAATTCATCTTTAGACCAAAAACAAGCAATAAACGAGAGAATTTACCTTCCGTCAAACGTTATAACAGCCTTCATGAAATAATCATTCAACTCCGGCTTAAAAACCTCGACTCGGAAATTCTTTTCCGGGAAATGTTTGTCCGGCATAAAAGGACGGACGGATTTGACCAAAGCGTCCTTGCAGAGGGACTCTGACGGCAGATCGCCAGCTGGCGGCGCGCGTAAGAGCTTTATGTCTAGGATCCTGCGGGAAGTGGAATTACGGAAGGCCGAGAGGATTTGGGATTCTGGGATTTGGCGAGGGATTCCGGTCACGAATATGCAGTCCTCGTATTTCGTGCTGACCTGGCAATCCACGTACCTGTTTGAATAAAAAATAAAAAAAATTTAATATTTTTATAAAATAATCATAATCAACTTCAAAATGTGATATTTATCCCTGTAAAAAATGTCAATATAAAATTTACCTTTCTAAGAATCAAATATATCATATTAATCCCTCAAAAAAAAAAAAAAATATTGAAGTTTTATCCTTTCGAAATCCAAAACACATCACACTCACCCTTCCAAAATTCATAAATTCGAAGGGCAGTTACGATATACACATTCAATTTCGGAAGGGTTAATTCGATAATTTCTATTTTCAGAGGGGTAAATAATAAATATCCCATATTCAAAATTTAATAAAAGTAAAAAGCTAACTTCTCTCATCTTAACTTGTCTCATCACAATCATAAGAAACATTGACAAACCTGTCGCCGATGGAGAGCGTGAACATATCCTGAACAATCAAGGGCGCTTCGCCTCTCAAACACCTCAAAATGGCGATTCCCCTAATGGGCCTTCTTGGCCAGCTCAGCCTGGCGCGCACGGCCCCGAACGGCTCTCTCCTAAAACTCCCGCTCACCAAAACCGGCACCGCTATGAGATCCGCGCCCTCAAAAGTCAACCCGGTCAACACCTCCGCCGCCTCCTCGGCTTTGTCCGGCGTCAGAAACGTCACTCGGCCCCACCTGTCTGACGCGTTGCCGCCAGCCTGGCAAGCCGTTCCGACGAACTTGTGCACGTTTACGATGCCGCCGTAAACTTGTTCGTCTATGAATGAAACTAACTCTTTTTCTGTTAAAGATTCTGCGTTTGGATGGAAGATTTCGATTGTTAAATACCGTTTTTCTAACTCCAGGTGTTTGATTAAACCGCCTGAGCCGAGTAAGGCGGTTTGACCGGGTTGACCGGGTCGAACCGGGTACAGAGCCTTTTCCCAACATTCTTCTTTTAACCACTTTTCTTCACGGTTTAATGCGTGTTTTAAACACGAAAAAATCTCGTTTAAGTCCTTTTGTAACGCGAAGATTTGAATTTCCCCGGTTTCGAAATCCGCCTCGATATTAATTCTTTCGTCGCCATATTTGTTTCTTACTTGGGAGATGAATCGGTGCAGGTTCTGACACAATCTGCCGCAAAACCGCTTTAATACGGAAGTTGAAACTCCCGTAATTCGTTTTCCCTGCAACTTGCGGCTTTCGAGCGTTTTCACATCAAAAGGGAGGCTTTCTATAGCTAATAAATCATCAAAATCGACAGCTGTCACACAAACGAGATATTGATTCGGTACGGATAAAATCTCGCCAAAAACGACCCAATTAGGGTTTCGGTCAGAAACATACAAAGAACAAGACGGATGTAACGGTACGTTTTGACCGGTCAAAGCGACTTGATAACCTAATCTCTCATGGCCTGAGAAAAACGCGAGATTTTCAACCAAACAAGATAAAATAATCTTTTTTAACGCTTTATCATGTGGGGTCCGCTTTTCGGGTTCCCAAGTCCAGTAACTCGGTACGATCGTATTTGTCTCGTGTTTCAAACAACTCTCTAGTTCTTTCACAGTCTCACTACATCTTCTCATAGATTTCGCGTTTATGCTGTTTTGCCAGCACCATTTATTCTTATTTTCTCTCTCCTCTTCCCACTTTTTGTAAACCGTCAGAAGGGTAAAAAGGTCACCGTCAGAATGACAAAACGGTACTTTGAGACAGTCAGCCTTTGACTTTTCTTCAGCCGAACCGACTCGGCAAAATATCGAGCTTGCATTTGCCATCACAGCAGCTAAAACTAAACCTTCTTTTTTTAACCCACACGCAAAACTATCCAAAATTATCTTACCTAAACGAGGCTCAACTCCAAGTTTGACCAACAATTGACCGGTCAAAGTCAACGCATGACCGTAATCAGGTTGACTTGTAATTGCACCCAATTGGATGAGATTTTTGACAGCTGTCTCAATCGCTTGCTGACTTGGCGCGTCGACAAATTCGAAATTTCTAACGTTTCTGACGCCTAAAGAGAGAATTCTCAACACGGCCGTACCGAGATGCACTTTCCGTATTTCGGGCTCCTGATGTAACTCCATTTCCCGGAATTCGGATTCCGTGTAAAGTCTAAAGCACTTGCCAGCTGTCGTTCGGCCGGCTCTGCCAGTTCGCTGCTCAGCCGAGCTTTGACTAATCCAGTTGACTTTTAACACGTTCATTCCGTTTTTTGGCTCGAAGCGGCTTTCTTTCACCAAACCACAATCAATCACGTATTTGACTCCTTTAATAGTAAGAGACGTTTCTGCTATATTTGTGGAAAATATAATTTTCCTTTTCCCAGGGTAATTTTTGAAAACTTGGCTCTGTTCTTCGGCCGAAAGTTTACCGTGCATCGGTAAAACGACAGCAGTCAAATCAGTAAAACTCTCGCACGCAAATTCAACCTCCATTTGAGAGGTCAAAAACGCGAGAATCGCACCGTCAGATTCGTTCTTATGCACTTTCTCAACCGTTCTCAAAACATCAGAAACATAATTACCAAAACCGTTAATTTCCCTCTGTATTTTCACATAATTAATCTCAACAGGAAAAGTCCGGCCCGAAACCCTAACGGTCCCACAACCGTAAAAATAACTCGCGAGTTTACTCGCATCGCACGTAGCCGACATAATAATCAGCCTCAAATCCGTCCTTTCTAGAAGCTTCTTTTTTATCAAAGCCAACAATAAATCGGTATTCAAACTCCTCTCATGAGCCTCATCCACAATTATATAACTCGCGTTATCCAACCCATTATTATCCTTAAACCCCATACAATGCTGTAAAAAGCAATGATCGGTCGTGAAAATCACGCGCGAGGATTTGAAGTTGTTTTGAGAGGACACAGAAGGATAAGAGAGAACGGGATTTTGACAGCTGGCCGAGTGACAGCTGGCGGATTCTTCACTGACGCGTTGCGCTAGAGTTATTGCGGCGATTTTGCGAGGTTGAGTGCACACGATGGAGCCGGTTTTGGTTAAGTTGGAATCGGCTAAGTATTGGACAAGTTGCGTGCTTTTGCCTGAACCCGTTTCGCCAACTAAAACCATCACCTGTTGAAAAAAAGAAAAAAATGTATACAAAAATGTATATGTCACAATTACTAGCATAATGCGCGCTTCAAACAAAAAACTAGACAAATAAAGAAATGGATAACTAAATAAATAAATAAAATAAGTAAAATAAAT
Organism: Juncus effusus; assembly: GCA_027726005.1. Lineage (NCBI taxonomy): Eukaryota > Viridiplantae > Streptophyta > Magnoliopsida > Poales > Juncaceae > Juncus > Juncus effusus. The sequence goes on along the minus strand of CM050905.1, from coordinate 9,671,102 downwards.
AAATAACATAATAAATAGATGAATAACTGAATAAATATGTAGACTAATAATTGAATAAATATATAGATAATTAATTAATTCATAAATTAAACATATAAATAAATAAATAAATAAATAAATAAATAAGTAAAATAAATAGATAAATAAATACGTAAAATAATTAAATAAGTATATATAATAAGCAAAATAAATAAATAAAATGAAAATGAAATTACCTGATTAGCAAAAATGTGATTTAGAATCTTGCTTCTACAGCCGTAAACAGGCAATCCATCATTTAACCTTCTACATTCTCTCACAATTAACGCTTGAATTCTGTCAAAATCCAATTCCTTCCCCAATTTAAAAATTCTGACATTTCCCTCTTCTTCTTCTTCACCACCTTTTCCATCTCTCAAACGAGCCGCTATACAATCCATGGCTGCTTTAAACTCTATCAATCGACTTTCCACTTGATCCAATTCCGTTTGGAGGCTCTGTTTCTTCTCTTGCAACTCGGCAAAAACGGCGAATTTGTTCCTCGCGCTTAACAATTGAGTCACTTTTCGGATTTCCATCCGAATCTGATCAATCTTCTCTTTGCACCGCTTCGCCGCGGGATCTGACTCGATCAGCGTGCTGATATAACTCAGAAACGGCATGGAAATCTGGCGTTGCTCGCGAGAGAATTCCGGCGAGTCGGGCTCGGCCGGAGGGTTGAGTTTCGCGGAAAGTGAGTGGGAGCCGGCGAGGCGGCGTTTCCAGAAGAAGGAGGCGGCGGCCACCGCGTCAGACCGGGTTATGTACGTCAGCACGGCGGCGAGGCGGCCACTCTGGTGGACCGACGTGTTATACGGCGGATTTGGGCAGGTTTGGATTAGGGTTTCTATCTCAGTAGCCGTTACGGTGTTCTGTACGGTACGGACGAGGAGGAGAGAGTACGGCTGGCGCGGCGGGTACGATCGCTCGTTCCGGTACGGCTGCCGGAATTGGCGGTACGGAGGTTCCCGCCGCCTTTGATAATTCGAATGGTATGACGACGATTCCATGTTTATTATTATCTGCGATTGATTGGAGAGAAGAGGATTGGGAATTGGAGAGGAGATGCAATGCAAGGGAAAGAAATTGGGGGTTTTGATGAATGAGAGGGAAAATTAGTATAGGGGGGGAGTTTTATAGTGAGCAAACGAACAAAGGCGCTGATTTGGTTCCAGGCGCCTTTTCTGTTTCCTTTTTTATTATTTTCTTCTTTTTCGTAGCAACACGAGATTTCGGATTTTTTTTTTTTTATTTTCTTTTTAATTGAGTGAAATGAATTACTCTAGCCTTTATTTAGCCCTATCAAAATGAGAGATTGATGGACGGGGAAAACAAATACTTTGTTCGTTCTATTTAAAGAAAAACTAACACCTTGTTTGTTTGAAACCTGTATCACAATTGACTTTCTCTGTTTTTTGTTTAAAGGCAACACACAGGAGTCAGTTATTTTGCGGGAAAAAACCAAAACACTTCTTCAATGTTTTGCTAATTTTAGGTGAGGGACGCGTGAGCACTCCCTAAAGTAATTTTTTTTTATAAAGCACATCATTTGATTATATAACAAATATCCAATAAATGATAAATCCTAAATATAAAAATTTAAATACTTGATAAAATATTCTAGCTTCACGATTTATTTTGAAATATAATTCATAATAAAGCAGATCAACGAGAGAAGAACCTTATTTCAGAATGTTCAAACTTATTTAAAAAAAACAAAAAACAAAAACAAAAAAGGAAATTTGTCGAAACAATTTGCCGATACAATTGTAAAATCTCATAATTCATAACTAAATCTCTTTCTGACAGAAAGACAAAGAGTATTTATTATTCGATAGAAAATTTTCTCCAAATTAACAACATTTATTTCAGAGCATTTTATCATTTATAACGGGCCGGGAAAAGTGCCGTTTTCTCTTTGCTCATTCCATCTCTCCACCTAAACAAACGAAAAAACATTAAATAACAAAAAGTTAATACTAAAAAAGTCATTGAAAATTAACGGTTTTTCGTGTTTTTACGATAAATTTAAAAAGACGTTTTGTTTTCAGTTATACTATTCAGTCTTGCTTTAAGTTCCAATAAATGCATATTACCCAAAACAAACATCAAAGAAAGGAAAATTTCTTAAAAAAATGTAAATATATTATTTAAAATTTAAAAATAAGAAAAAAATTACCCATTCGCTAGGGCAAAGGGACCGATAATATTTTGCGAATTTATCGCACTCTGACGCATCCTCTCCTTTTGCCGCCACACATCTTTTCAAAAAATATTACTCATCAATTAATAAAAATTAGATTGTTAAAAAAACAAAATAATAGAAAAAACGGTTGAATATTGTAATACTAGAGATTGTTACGAGTTATTTACTTATTATGTTAAGAAAATAGTAATTTAAATATGTAAGGGTAAAATAGTAATTTACTTATGGTACTCAACGTAGCGAGTAAAGCAATGCCTCGTCTGATTGGTTGTTGGGAAACGGAAATCTGCTGGTGCCGTCTCAATCTATATATAAATAAATATAAAAATATATTAATAAAAACGGTTGAAAAAAGATAAAAATTCAACTAATAACAAAGTTACACAATTACTAATTTAGCCTCTAAAAACCAGTAATTGATATATAAACTTTCCTTTCTAAATACACTTAATTTACCTCCATTCCCCCCTTTCGTATTCCCAAATTTATTCACTTGTCAAATAAGAGGCTTTACAAATATATACTCCACTCAAGATAAAGTGTAATTACGTGATATTTCAAGGACTAAAGTGCAAAAAAGAGAAGAAATTAACCTTAATTTCAGGCTTTTCTTCCTCAGGCTCTGGTTCCTCAGCCGGTTCCTCAGTTGCTTCCGGAAGCTTCTCCTCTTCAGTAACTGTCTCAACTACAGTTTCCTCTGTTGTTTCCGGAACCTCCTCTTCTTGAATTGCATCGATTTTGATTTCTTCTTCTGTAGAAGGCTTTACCTCTGAGCTCTCATTTTTGTCAGATTTCTCCTCTTTCTCCACAAGTGAGTATTGCTGCAACAAAAAAGGGATTAAACTTACGCTTTGTTCGCAAATTGGAGATGTAGTTGCCGAATTAAGGTTAATTGAGGCTCAATCAGGCTAATTAGGGCTCAATTCAGTCTTTGAGTAACTGCTAAGACGTCAAGCACCCGTATTTAGTGCTCAAAGATCAGAGATTTACAAGAACGGAACCAGATCTAAGCAATCTAAAACTCATCCCAAAAGTTACAACAGAAGGGAGATTACATAATTGAGTTAACAGGATCGAAGAAACACCGTACCTCTTGAAGCGAAGGGGTTTTGGCCTGAGATTCATCCGCCATGGCTGGATCGAAGTGAAGAAGAAGAAGAAGAGAGAAAGAGTAGCGAAGAAAAGAGATGAGCTTGAGTTGAGTCTGGCGGCTGTTATATGTCCATTGGGTTCTTTAGGGGGGTCTAGAAAGTGTAATATTTTTATTTTATTTTTACCTTTGTTTGAAGAAATAATGATTTTTTGGGGTCTAGCAAGTGTAATATTTTTATTTTATTTTTACCTTTGTTTGAAGAAATAATGATTTTTTGGGGTCTAGCAAGTGTAATATTTTTATTTTATTTTTACCTTTGTTTGAAGAAATAATGATTTTTTGGCTAGTTTGGTCTAGAAAGTACTTAATTTTCTCTTTATTTTGAGCTTAGTATGATTGTTAGTATGGTTCAACTCAAAATTTCGTTAATTTGAGTATGCGAAAAGAGGATTGATTATATAACAGAGTATGTGGTGGTGGAGTAAATATTTTTCTTTTACTACACACTTTCACTAGTTCTACAATACAAATTAGTTTATTTCATTTTTCAAATTATTCCATAGTTATTACGGAATTTATAACAAAAAGTTCCAGAGTTTAACATATATAATGTACCAAATTCAATTCGTTCAATTTTTAACTCCATTTCCAAATTAAACACTAAATAAACAAACAACCATACAGAATCTATAATAACAGTGCCGAATGAAAAAAAAAAGTCTCAAAATACAAAATGCATGATTCTAAAAGGGAAAATATATAATATTTTGATTATATTATATTATTATATTTTTTCATAAGCGCGCAACATAAGAGTTGGCTTGAGTCACATATCTGACCCACCTGTACGGATTGTATGTCTTGGATTTCTTCGCAATTTGTAGGTATCTCACCTAAAAATAAAATACAATAAATAAATAAAACAATAAATAAAAGACTAAGATTAATAAGTTATTAATTAAATTCAAGTTACCTGTAGCTTAGAGCAATTGTACATCGGAATTGTGAAGTTCATGTTTACTGGCCCAGCTTCCTTTGTGATATTTCCTATAAATAAAAATAAAAATTTTATTAAATATTTTATATAAAATAGAAATTTTCTCATAAACCCTAAACTCCTATGTGTTTTTAGGTATTTGAAAAATATAACTGCTAAAATACCCTGCTAATCACTTAAAAAAGACTAATTTGGCCTTACATTTCATACAAATGAAATCTAATCCAAAATAAAATAAAATAAAAATTGATACCATGTGCTTCGCCAGAAAAAGTGAGCTTGGCTCGAAGAGTATGCTCAGCTCCACCCACAATCTACAAAACATTAAAATAATAAACTCCAAATTTCGTAAACATATTGAACTTCATGTTTATACACTAAAAGAGATATAAAAAAATATAAAAAAATGTGCCTTTTTTAAGTTCCATTCAAGCCTTCTAGAACCTTCTTTAAAGTCCGCGTTTTGCCCAACCGCCCCTGCTTCCAAATCAAAACTTGCCCTGTAATTTAAAAAAATATAAAAAACAATTCTAAACCCTAAAATATGTACATAATTCTCCTTGAATATATAAAAAATACCTGATTGTATAAGATGGAACAGGCATCTGTACAATCACAGTATTGGCCGTCACATTTGAAGAAAAATCCGCCCTTATTTTAAGTATCACTTCAGCCTGTTTACAAAATATATACCAATCATTTTTAATAATAATAATAATAATGATAAATTAAATTATTTTTTTGTGATGATATTAAAAATAAAAAATACTTTTGAATTTCCAGCTTCTTCAATCAGAGCAGTAACGCGAAAAGGCGGCTTAAATTCCTGAGTCATTCTGTAATTCATCACTGCAAATTCTCCATCTGGCGGTATCTAAAAATCATTAAAAAATAAATAATTATTTAAATTAATTAGCTCCATTTAATTTAAATAAATAAATATGTATACGTAACTAACTTACTAAGCTTAAAGTTCTGTCCATGTCAAAACTGTCAAGATGTACCGACTCATGAAAATTGCAATCGTCTAGAATTACCGGCCCTCCAGCTGAACTTCTATAATCTATTTTATTAAATTAAATTAAATTAGTGTTTTTTTATTTCATTATTATTATTATTATTATTATTATTATTATTATTATTATTATTATTATTATTATTATTATTATTATTATTATTATTATTATTATTATTATTATTAGTTTGAAACTCGTACCGAATGAGTCGGTATTTCTACCGATGGTTAAATCCTCATTTAATGCGAGACGGATTTCAGGATTTCCAGTCAAATAACTCTTCATTTGTATCGTACCGTCTATTTCTGACGTCAATATATATCCCTATTTATCAAATAAAATAAAAAATATTATTACACACAAAAAAAAAACATCATTTTTTATGCTTATTTTTATTTATTTGGACTAACGCTTGAGCTGAAAGTGACGCTGATTTTCTCAATAATATCGACGAATATTTCCTCGCGCTTTTTGCCACCTGGCTCGTTCGCGACCACTGATTTTGTGACAGCTGTCCCTGGCATTCTTTTCGCCCCTTGCTGTCAAAAAATAAAAAAAAATTTAGTGAAAAAATATAAAAAAGATATCACAAAAATAATAAAAATAATGATAAATATTACCATGAACATAGAGGCGGGACCGAGAGGAGGCATGCGTCCCGCATCGACAACAATCGGTTCATTAAATACGTATGATTTTAATACCTCAGTTGAAGTAGTTTGTGGGTACCCAAAGTCCTGAATTATTAATTAATAAAAAAAAAAGTAAATAATATGGATACATTGATGTTTTAGAAGGGTATACATGCATAAGCCCATTATTTCTAATATGAAATTAAAAAAAGGAAGAATTTTTCACAAAAAAAAACCCTATATTTCCTGGTATTTACGAAAAACTCAAATATTCCAAAAGAAATGGCCTTTTTTTCAAATTTGAGAAAATATAAGGGGTGTTTACAAATTTCCCAAAAAGAGCAGAAGCAAAAGATACTCACAATGACTTCATCGAGCAACTCATAGACAAGAACGAAGTTTTTACGGAGCGAATCTTCATTAAGGACCCCCAAATAATCCTTAATTACGCGAGCGATTCTTTGTAAGAGCTCTAATACAAGAGAAGGTGATACATTCACTCTTGATGTAGCCACAAATAAAAGGCCCGCTACTTTCACGTGTATATAATTCACTCCATCCACATTCTGTGTATAAAATATTTACAAAATAAATGTCATATAAAAGGATAAGAAGAAAAGAATCGAACTTTATAGTGTTAAAATTGAATGAAGGAAAGAATACCGACAAAGACAGGTGGCGCCTCGTCAGCTTCGTCTTCTTTCCAGAATTTGACTTTTCGGAAAAATATCTCAGCACTTCCTTTCACTACTTCACCCCTATCTGTTAAATTTCAGAGGAGAATAAAAATAAATTCAACTTTGAAATATATTGATTCACATAATCAGTAGCGTAATGAGAGGAAAATGGAAAATTTTCACAGTCAAATTGGTAACAGTTTCTCCAAAAAATTTAGTTCAGATATCAGTTCAACTGTAGGATTTATTGAACTGAAGTTGGTTCAGATTCAATTTGGCTAATTCAGTAAATTCTGTTGTTAAGAAAGGATCCCAAATGCCACCAAAATAGCTCAGATCCAAAGACTCTATCTTTGGCAAAAGCATGGGTAATCTAACTCAACCATAGTGCAACAGAGTCAGAGATGACTATCATATCAAATTAAGTAAACAGACAGATTCATAGGATAAAGAAATTACTGGATCCAATCGAAATCAAAAAAATATTGAAAAGAACAATTCGGGATCCCGTTGGAAACGAAGGACAAACAAATCTAAATTGGATCCAGCGAGATGAAGAGGTTCCTGAATTGATTGCGACTACATCAATCCAGAACCGTTCTTTTCCCCGTCCCAAGCTCAATCAAGTGCATTACAACAGAAAACTTCTCAGAGAGAGAGAGAGAGAGAGAGAGGGAACTACAATCACGAAAGACGATGTTATCTCCTCGCTGAGAGAGCACGAAGAATTGCGAGATCATGGTTGCTCCGTTCGGCTTCAATTCACTGCAGCAGCAGAGAGAGAGCGAGAGAGATCAGAGAGGAATGAAGGAGACGACAGAGTTGGGGAAAAAGAACTGAGATTGCACACTAGCACGCGCGTCAAGTAAAACAGTATATATTTTCAGAAAATAGTGTATAGTTCAAAAAAAACTATATTATTTAGTATTTACACAAAAATTGTATTATTTATACTTTAGAAAATTACAAGTGCTACAATCATATACAATTTCTAATCAATATATGTATTGGTAAAAAAAGTGTGACAAAACAATCATCTAGTAGAAATTTTTTCACAATTGAATTGAGTTCGGTTGCATGATCTCGAAACTTTTTGCACAAATAAAAGTAACACCATCAACACACACCAAACTAAACTAAAAATTGAAGTGAGCAACAAAAAGGAAACAAAGAAGAAAGAAAGAAAGAAAGAACATAAACATGAAATTCATAAATTACACAACATAATAAAACGATCCAAACACCACTCCTCACTACACAACCAAGTCATCATATCATCATCCCATACATACCCATTATTAAATCATACATAATCATACAACACAACCAACCAACCAACCCTCTCATAAACCCTTCTAAAACCCTACTAAACCCCTAATTAAATAATCCTACTAGGCACAACATCATCCCTCAAAAAGGGCAAATTCTGCAAATTCCCAAGCAACTCGTCCGTCGTATCCAACCCAATCTCAAACCCCCCCATTTCCTCATCCCCGCCCCCAAAATTCCCCGCCTCCTCATTTATATTTATCCCTCTCACCTCATTTATATTTATCACATTCTCAGCAGCCGCCACCTGTCCAGTTGCTGGAACCGCCACCTGTCCAGGTTCGCCGCCTGCCATGTGTCTCTTCGGCGGCCTTCCCACTTTCTTCCTCGCCATAGTCTTCTTTCCTTTATCGGTCCCAAACGAACTGCCGCCAGCTGGCGACTCCGTATTGGCCGTACCGTTGGTTAAAGCCTTGTTTGTTTTGTTTTCAGGATTCCAAGGAAAAACGGGATGGAAAGGCTTCCAATTCTCGTTTAAATCCTTCTGTTTCGGATACCCCATAGGAAAAAATCCCCATGCGGAATAGTACGTATCCGTACCAGGCACGACAGGTGGCGGGTACCGGCAACTCTGACGCGTGAAACGGCCTTCTGCACGCAGAATTAGGGCACAACAACGACTTATTCTTATAACTCTTCGCATATTGATGTAGGTGACAACAGAACGGACACGCCGTCCAAAACGCGTTCGCCACATACGCCTTCTTAACCTTCACCGGCGGCGCTGACTTCTCCTTCTCCTTCTCCTTTGACTTTTCCCTCTCCTTCTCTTTGTCCTTTTTAGGTTTATTTGAGGAATTAGGGTTTGGGGCGGGTTTGAGGGACTGTTTCTTGAGTTCTTGATCGAGGAGTTTTTTCTTTGAGGGGTCGGTGAGGAAAGAGAGGGCGTCGGCGACGAGGTGGGATGCTGAGTCAGCGCCGGCGTGGGTGTTCAGGCGGAGGAGTCCGGCGAGGCGGCGGTGCTCTTGCCGGATTGTGGACTCGTCGGCGCTCGGATCCACGCCTAGAACCGCGTACCTGGTTGAGAAATAATTAATGATTAATATAATTATATTAATAATTAATATATTTGATATTAATAATGAGGATAGTTAAGATGGTATAATTAATGATTGTGTTTGTGAATTTTGAAGATCGTGGAATATTGATTGTTGATAATTAATATATTGAGTATTAAATTAATAATTTGTATGTTAAATTGATGTGATTAAATTAATAATTAATGTAATTAGTATTAGTTGTTAATATAATAATAGTCTAGGATCTGTAGTTGAGAAACGAATGAATTGTCGATTAGACACTTGTGAGGATCAGGAATAGAAGGTTTCATATGATATGCAAGGAATGGAAGATTTCATATTTATTATATTTTCGTATAATATAATATAAAGTGACATGAAAGCACTAATATCAGGGTATAATTCATTTATTACTTATTATGTATTTCTGGAGTGTTTTATTTTCGCAATCTATGATGTCGTGAACATAGATTGCGAAAAAAAAAATACTGCAGAAATACATAATAAGTAAGAAAATTGAGATGTGTATACTGAAGAAACTTTATCATTTTTTTGTCAAATTTGTGTTTCATTAAATGGGTCTTAATTGTAGTTTTTTTCCGGAAAGTTTAGTGCTTTTAAAAGTCACGCATGTTATCATAAAAGGGCCCAACAGAAAATATTTCGAGGTTTGGAGGTTATTGAGTTAATTAAATTAAATTACATCATGTTCAATTCGACCTTGTTTATGCAGCAAACAAAACAGCAATTTGTTATAGGGGAATTGAAAAAGATTAAAAAAAAACAATAGAGATATTAATTTGAGACTAACTACTTTCAAATTTGATAAAAAAAAAATTATAGTTTAGATACAAAACAATTAAAATTTGCTCTGGATTTTTCAGTATGGATAGATCGGAACTTAGTTTCCAACTGAGTGATCAGTCGTTAATTTACCGAACTATAAACTCCTTCCATTTCAATCTTCCAATTTTCTTCGATTTTCTCTCCTCTTTTACACACCGATCCACAAAACCAACAACAGATCAAGAAACACAAAACTTCCCCTTACCAATCGACATGGTGAGCTCCAATCCGTCGCTGTGACGCAAGCAGAACGTCAGCCACAGACAGAACCGAATCGACGCCATCGAGCATGGGATCGGCCTCCATTGCGCGCTCCGCGAACCGCTTGGATCCGACCAGATCCCGCGCCGCCAGCAGCCGCCCGGCGATTTCCAGCCACCGCTCCGCCTCCGCCCGCCCCCCGCCGCTCGTCGAGTTCGCCATGCCTGCCTGACTACGAGTGGTGATAATGAAAAGAAAGAAAGAAAGATTGAAGTTTTGTTTTGGGGATTTGTTCGATTTTTTTTGCTTGTTTGAGTTCGAACTGGTTATGTTATGTTGTGTGGGTGGCGTGGCGTGGCTTGATCCTGGCCGTTAAATAGGAATGGGGTTTGAGGGGTTCATTGAATTGAACTGAATGAAGACTGGATCATACTAAATTAATGAATCTCATTAATTTAGGAATGGTTTAATATTGAATTGGGATAAATTCAAAATTGAATTTATATAATTATTTGTTTGTATGAATTAAATTTTATTAAATTGGATTGTGATGAATAATAGAACATGTATTTAGATTATTTTTTTGGGTGAATATCCAAGGTCATCCAAATCAATGGTTCATTTCTAATTGCAAGAATTTAGATATTTTATTGGCATGTTTTCAAAAGTACAAAAAAAAAATAACAATCAGAGATAATTAAAGGCCTTATGAGCTAATTTTCATTACATAAATTTATGTTTATTACAAAATTGATTGATCATTTGAAAACTTAGAATGCAGTAATTCATGATATGAGCTAGAGGTAAACAGTTCCTATTGACTTTCATCTCACACGGCTCCTAAGTGATAGAAGATTTTTTTTTTTTTTTCATAACCTTCCTCACGTATGAAAAAGACTGAATGAAAGGATTATTGCAGTTTTATAGTAGTTTTTTCATCTAGTATCTGAAAAAACTACAAAAAGAGCATATACAATCTTTTTTTATCATCACTATCCAACCATCAACACTATCAATCCAAGTTTACTTTAAACTACTTGTAAAACAGAAATGCATTCAACTCTATCAGTTTCACACCCAAAATCTTCCAAATACAAAAAATAAAATAAAAAATCTATAATTAACGTCACTGCACTGCTTCAACTCCAACAAAACACACACGCTAATCAATTGTACCACCTTCTCCTCAGTAAAATCCGTTACAGTTCTTAATCCAAATCAAAATTCAATCAAAACTAAACAAATAAAACAACAGCAACACACCACAACAATGGAGCCCATCCATCGGCCCTAAACCCTAATCCCTACTTACAAAAACCTCACACACAAAACCCTAATATCAAGCCATCGAACAACACTTATTCTTACTCGGAATAACCTGTGCAGGCCCCGGCACGAGAATCTTCTTCCCCTCCAAAACCTTCTCACTTCCATTTCCTTCGCTCGCAAGACTCCTCTTACTCACAATCTCAAAAATCTCCGTCAGAACCGTCTGAAACGCCGTCTCCACATTCGTCGAGTTCAAAGCAGAAGTCTCCAGATAAAACAAGCCCTCTTTCTGCGCGAATTCCGTCGCCACGTCAGCGTTGACTGCTCGTTGGTCGGTCAAGTCGGTTTTGTTGCCGACGAGCATGATGACGATGTTTCGGTCGGCGTGGGACCGAAGCTCGTCGAGCCAGCGTTGGATGTGGTCGAACGTTTGAGGCTTCGTTACGTCGTAGACTAGTAACGCGCCGACCGCTCCGCGATAGTACGCGCTCGTCACGGCTCTGTACCTGTTTTGTTGTCATTGTGATTCACGTTTTTCATTTTGTTTGTTTTTGGTTTTGTGGGTTGTTTACAATTCAATCTAGATCTAGTAAAAGAGAAGAAAAACGAAATCAAGCTCCATTCAATCGATATAAGAAGTGGAAATCGATAGAAATCAAAAGACTAACGAATACACCTTCACCTTAATCTAAGTCTACCAAAACTAATTCAAATTGAAAAAGGTGAGGACGATGGAATTGTAATTGCTTACCTTTCTTGGCCAGCAGTATCCCAGATCTGAGCCTTGACGCTCTTATGCTGAATCACGAGCGTCCTGGTCTGGAACTCGACGCCAATGGTGGCCTTCGAGTCCAGAACGAACTCATTGCGGGCGAAGCGGTTGAGGATCTGAGACTTGCCGACGGCGGAGTCGCCGACCAAGACCACCTTGAACACGTAGTCTATCTTGTCTCCGGTCGTCGTCGGCGCCATTGTTGTTGTCGTTCAGCTCTCTCTCTCTCTCTCTGACAAGGAAGCGAGTGATAATGGCGATTGATTTGCCTTGGAAAAAGACTTCAGCTTTGGAAAGTAGTGTGAAGTAGAGTGTGGATGGTCGGCTGGAAATTTACAATAAGGTCCCTGTGTTATATCTAAATTATAAAATGGACCTCTGTAGGAGTGTTGGGAAATTATGATGAGGCCCCTGCGTTATTAGGAATTATAAAAGGTTGACTTTATTGTTTGGTTGTACTACTAATTAGTTTAGTATTATAAGTTCCAATTTGTATTGACAAAAGAGTAATGATTTAACTAGAGGTGTCAATGGATCGGATTCGGATCGGATCCTGACAGTACTCATATGCGAATTCATTTAAAGTTTAGAAGATTCAAATACGAATTCAAATCCATTAAAAAAATCATGATCCATATGCGGATCCAAATTCATTAACTAACGGGTTTCGGATCGGATTTCGAATTCTATTATGAAGTTTTGAACATGATTTACACATATGCATATAAAAAATCTTAGATGAAAAATATTCTCACACACATTTATTAACAAAATTAATAAGAAAATAAGAACCGATTTCCAGGCTCACGTGTAAGTTTATATTTATAATTTAGCACTCTATATATTACATATTTGTTATGTGAATCTTGTTGATTTTTTTGTCTATTATACTCATTAACATATTTCCTTTTATTATTTTCGTTGTTTCCTAAGTTATGCACCAATAAAAGTAATAAATATATGGTCTATATTTTTTTACTATATATACAAATATTGAATTCATATTGGATTTCGGATTAGATTTGAATCCAAATCCAATAAGCTAATGGATCTTCTTCAAAAATCCAAATGCATATTCATTTTGTTTTCGGGTACGATTTTACGATTCATATGTGAATCCATTCATGCGGATTCGGATCGGATTATCAGATTTTGGACATCCATTGACAACCCTAGATTTAACGGTTTACCCTAACAAAATATTGGTAAAAAAAAAAACTGTCAACTACAGAATCTCCCTGTTGCACAAGGGACTAGACTCCCACAACGCAACTTTTTAAAAATTGATTTTAATGGAATCTCACGGAGTCAATTCGCCTCCTGAAGCATAAAAAAAAATACAGAATCTCCCTATTTTGGCACCAATTGGAATTGTTCTAGAGATAAGACTTGAAAAGAATCAAGTTCCTCAACCACTTGTGTTTTATGGAATAAAGGTGGCAATATCATCTCATCTCATGGAACATTATAAACAGACATAACTAGAAACAAAGCCATTTAATTTACACACATTACCTCCTTGTAATTAAATAAAAGGGGAAAAAAAATAAAGTAAAAATGGGGAGTGGAGATGAAGTTCAGAAAAGCAGATGCAGTCGATGCGGCACGACATTGTCCGTTCCGTCTTATACTCGTAAAATCCATTGTGCACTATGTCATCACGTGACGTATGTTGGGCGGGACCCAATTCGTCGTGCTGTAGGATTTGTGAAGTCAATAGTCTCTAACGTGTCCAACCCACTTGTTTACGTTCCGCCGACTTATCCATGAGTTTTCGGAAAGAAAAGGGCGCTTTTGATCGGCGTAACTTACACATCGACAGAGAGCGAACTTAATGGGCCGGTGAACGACGTGCGATGCATGGCTTTGCTTCTCTAAGAGAAGTTCGGATTCCCGAGGGAGTGCATGCTTGTTCTTACCGGTGAGGAAAAGTTCGTAATTTGAAATGAAATGGTGATAATGAAACCTTACTAAAGAAGGGAAGTTATATTGCAGAGGAAGAACAGGATCCGAGCAGGATACCGACGAAAGAAAATATCAAAGCAGCGATGAGGTGGCTGGTATAAGGCTGTTCTACCGGTGACTCACTGGTGTTTCACTTTTCTCAGGCCACGGAGAACAGGTGGAAGACACGAGCAATGATGAAATGGACGGCTACGATGAGGCGATCTGCCCACTTGATCATGAATCTGATGGCGTGATCCTTGATGATGAGATTAATGCCACAATTGTCCGGCCACTGCCCTTTGGCGCCAAACTTATTGCACTTATTGATGCCTGCCATAGTGGAACTGTTCTTGATCTTCCTTATGCTTGTCATGTCCCACGGTATGTTGGGGCAAGTTTCGGCATATAATCTTCATATTTTCTTTAAATACTGAAAACAACATTTTTCCAACCTATTTCTCTGACTAATCTGGTTAATTTGTAGTTCCAAGCAGGTCATTGCCTCACATAAAAAGAATCAGATTTCACATACCACCTTAATTTATGTTTTTTTAACGTTTCTAATGCGTTAACCATTTTTCGCTCAGTGAGAAATAAGTTGAAAATCAGATTATTCTGAGTATTTAGAACATTAAGAGGATTAGATATAGAAAATTAAGAGGATTAGATATGGTTCAGCAAGCACAATTCTTGATTTTACTTGTGTTTATTAGTCTGATCTCAAATTATATATAAACATCTTTTAAGGGTACGAGGGAATTGGCAATGGGAGGATCACTCCGCCCCTTCCGGTGAGTACAAGGGTACGAGTGGCGGCCTCGCCATTTTAATCAGCGGTTGTGATGACGATCAAATCTCTAACGTCCAACGATATTCCAGTGAGCACCTTTATTTATTCACTGATTTCCAGAATCCGGAATTTTGTAAATATTGATTCAAGGCCATAGAGTAAACATAAAGTAACTAGATCATTTCAAAATCCAGGCTTTTACCAGGGATTGGACTGGTGCAATGACATATAGTTTCATTCAGGCGGTCGAATCGGCACCGAGAGCAACTTACAGACGTCTGCTAACCGCAATGAGATCCATAATTCGTGAAAACGGATCAGGATACCGTTTCAACGGACCCATTGCTTCACTCATATAGTTTTATGTTCTTGATTTTCTAAACATATATTAAAGAGCTCTTATATCATACCCAAAGCGTTTTTAAACTTTTAAGTAGGATTTAATATAAGCCATTCAATTAGTGGGGGTATTTTGGTCATTTGTCCTCATTAATTAGCCAGATAGGTATTCATTATTCTTCCCATAATTCATGCATTTATATCCTCTCTATTTCCTATCTACCCAACGTCTCCATTGTATTTCCTCTTTTTAGTCTTATCTTTCATACTGGTTTCCTCGAAAATTAATCACTCGAATTTTAAATGAAAAAAAATTATAACAAAATACCTTGTTCTTTCAATGAATGTGTATAATTTGTGCTTAGAGTTGCTGCCTCAGTGCACAATTATCCGCATGAAAAGCAATCTATGTAAGAAGCAAAGGAATAATGTATAGAGATCCAATACTAAATTTTGCTTGAGAGAGACACGAGTTGTTAAATTAATTGCCTGTATATCTTGTTTTAGAGATATTTGACAAAATAGTATCTCTTGAATATGCACAAACAAACTATTAATAAAAAAATAATATGCACATTCATGATAAAGATAAAACCATAGAAGATAATATTTTCAAATATATATTTATTATTGCCTAAAGAAAAAAAGATCAACAAATTACAGTAAGAAATGTTCATTTCTTCACTGAATATTAACCCCCAAATATCAATACAACAAACCAAATCGAACCCCCAAATTTCCTATAAATAAGAATTGGTATTACAAAACCCTAGCTCTCTCCCTTAAACAATTCGCCGGCAATAAAAACAGATTCTCCAACAAATAACCCGGAAAATTAACTGCCGAATCGGGCATCAGATCTTCGGTCTGGCAGAAATGGGCTTACCATTGACACATCGGCTAAGTGAGGAAAGATATTAACGAGCATCATATCATTTGTTTTTTCACTGCATTCCAACAACCAAAATAATATGATTATATCATTATTATCTGACATACAAACAATCAATAGTAAGTAATAATTGAATACCTGAAAAGGAGAAATACCATTAATTCGTTTAAACATGCTGAACATTGCTAATTATGTCCAGAAACCGGATGCTTGCATCTTTATCAATTTATCCTCCTCCTCAAATGGCACTGTAATTATTATGTAAATTCAGCATAAATCATTGTCTCAAAAACTATACTTTATCATCTACAAAGAAAAGAAGCGCAATTAAACACTGAAGTTAACAAATTGGTACTGAATTTTAATTGGCAAAGCTGAATTGAACTCAAAGCTACAGTCTTGTAGCATCTCCAAGTAAGAAATAAACAAAAGACCGGAAAATAAACACAGGGGGCCTGAGTCATAGAGGCAGCGCCCCAAACGACCAGGAAAAAAACTGATGTTATGAAATTCTTTCAAGTAGGGAATGTGATTGAATTGGAAAAAGGACGAGATGAAATGGAATTTCGCTCAACCGAGAAAGAAAAGGCGAAACAATACCTTAGCTTTCACGATGATCTTGAATGCGACGAGCTAGCCTCTTTTCTCCAATCAGCGGCTCCCATCGTGAGCTAGGGTTTCTTGAGTTGAGAGAGAGAGAGAGAGGGGATGCGAGCTGAGACTCTGAGAGGAATTCGCTAGCTCCGATTGCAGAGAGTCACGAAGAGGCGGAGCAGAGGAACAAAGAGAAAGAATGAAGGAATTAGTGACCGGCTGCCCTTTTCCTATGAATCTATGAAAGAAAGGTAACCGGCTGGGAATCAAATTTTACCGGCTAGAAATTCTCTCCATCAATTACAATTTACAACCATCCGATTAAGTAGTTACCTGAAATTAGAACCATTCATTTTTTCCTCTGGGTAGCATATAATTTTCCTATATTAAATCTTTTTTTATCCCATGTATAGGAATTCATATCAATCTTTTTTCTTTCTAAATACGGAGAGCTTTAGCATCCCTCGCGTATTTCTATTAATCAAAGCGCAATTACATAACATCATTGATAATAGTTTCAACAGTATAAAGAAAGGAAAATAGAAATAAAATGAGAAAGCAAATGACCATGCCACTGTTAAATCATCATTCGAATTCGTATCGAATCTATAGTTATTATTTATTTTCCATCACTTTTAATTTCTTAATAATCATGGCTTGAAAATAACTTCGAAAAATTCCAAGTTTTTATTCCTTTTTTTGCGACAAGCCCGTAGGCAAATTTATTGATCGTAGAAGTTATTATTACAAGTGAGCCTGTTTCATCATTGCTAGAAATGATTTACTTGTGACTTCTTTTGAGATTCAAAATTTCAAACTTGCTGCGGTTACTTCAAAAACTGAGAAGCATCTTGAGGATATGGGTATCCGATACGGATACGGCTGCGATATGACTCCAATACGTATCGGATACGCCACATGACGTATCCGATTATTTTAATAATAAAAAATTTCGGATACGTTCAGGGTACAGCAGGATACAGCTGAGATACTTCTGGGATATTTTCATTATACTTTTTTTAACCATTTTTTTCCATAAATTAAATTTTAACCCACATTCAAATTAATAAAAAACTTATTTACATTATATAAGTTACATTCTTTTTTTTTCTGTCTACAACTAATATAATTAAAAAATCAAAAAAATCAATTTCCGAAAAAGTCAGAAATAATTGACTTTCCTTATCAAATATTAAATTTTACGAACATTAAGTATCGATTATATGTTTAATTTCATTCACATATTTTGGTATTAAATTTGAAATGTTGGTTATTTTATTAATTCATTAATTTTTTTTATTATTTTATATAAATATAATTAAAAAATAGATATATATTGCCGTATCTGTATCCTAAATTTTTTGGAATTTGTCGTATCCCTGTATCCGTATCGTATCGGATACGATATCCGTATCCGTGCAACATAGCTTGCTACACATATTTCCACCATTTGTGAAATCCGAAAAGGACCGAAACTGTAAATTGTGGAAACTGGCAAGCACCGCCACCCTCAAAGGATAGAATTTGAATCTGAACTCTGAAGTATATAAAAATGACAAGAAATATATATAATACTATTTTCATAATCAAATAAATAAATTTGAATCTGAAAAAAAAATTAATACTATCAAATTTCATTATTCAAATTGAATCTCCAAATTTCTGTTGACTTATATTAGAGATACAAAGTTCAAATTTGTGTCTATAAGAGTGATGATTTAAGAGTTTAAGATAACAAAATGTTAGTAAATCAAATCAGACAATTTCAGAATCTCCCTAATTGGCACCACAAATCCGTCAATTTCAGAATCTCCCTAATTGGCACCAACTCGAATTGCTCTAGAGAAAAGATTTGAAAAGAATCCAATTCCTCAACCACTTAATTTTTTTATGGAATAAAGGTGGCTAGATCATCTAATCTCATCTCTTTGGAACATTATAAAGGAGTCATAACTTGGAAACAAAGCAATTTAATTTACACAAATTACCTACTAAATCAAAAAGAAAGAAAGAAAAAATAGAAAAAAAAAAGTAAAATATATGGGGAGTAGAGATCGAGCTCGAAAGGCCAGATGCAATCGATGCGGCGTGACATTGATTGTTCCGCCTAATACACGCAATATCCGTTGTGCGTTAGGTCATAACGTCACATATGTCGGTCGGGACCCGGTTCGTCACGCCTTTGGTTTCATGAAGTCAATAGTCGCGAACTTCTCTAGCCCGTTACATGGTCAAGGATCGAATGTTGGAATTCAGCCATATGGATCGAACATTAGAAACCAGTCTTATGCAGACCCAATTGTTTACATTCCGATGAGTTATCCGCGAGTTTTCGGAAAGAAAAGGGCGCTTTTGATCGGAATAAGTTATAAATCGAGACGATACGAACTCAAGGGGACGGTGAACGACGTGCAATGCATGGCTTACCTTCTTTCCGAGAAATTCGGGTTTCCAAAGGAGTGCATGCTTGTTCTTACCGGTGAGGAAATTTTTCTGTGATTTGATGAGATGATAATTAATGATACTCTACTACTGTGAAAAAAACTCCTACTTGTCTAATTGTGTCTTTGACATGTATTAAATTAGATTCCGTTTACTACGTGTTTCGTTTATCACGTGTATAACTAAGATCTCGTGTACTACATGTCATAGATACAAGTGACAAGTGAGTGATTTTTAGGTATCAAGAAAAATTCCGGAAAAAAATGCTAAACTATAAAGAAAACATGCAGAGAAAGATCAGCAAGATCCAAACAGAATACCGACGAAAGAAAACATCCGAGCAGCGATGCGTTGGTTGGTATCAGGCTGCTCATCTGGCGACTCGCTGGTGTTTCACTTCTCAGGCCACGGGACGCAGAAGCTGGACATGAGCAACGATGAGTTGGACGGCTACGACGAGGCGCTTTGCCCACTTGATTTTGAGTACAACGGTATGATTCTTGATGATGAGGTCAATGCTACCATCGTCCGGCCATTACCTTCTGGCGTCAAACTCAATGCGCTTGTAGATGCTTGCCATAGTGGAACAGTTCTTGATCTACCTTATCTTTGTCGCATATCCAGGTATGTTTATGACAAATTTCCATGTATTATCCTCATAATTTTTTAAATACTCAAAACAACGTAATTTTCAACTTATTTCTTTGTCTAACATGGTTTGGAGCTCTAAATTGATCCTGCTTCATATGGATTTCCGATTCATTTTTTTAGTGTTTTAATATAGTAACCAGAAAGAAGGAATTGAAATCCCTTTTATGATTTAAGATAGGCATTTTAAACTTCCAACTATGTTAGTTAGCGAAGTATATTGAAAACCAGGTTCTTTTGTAGATATGGAAGCCATATTTAAACAATTAACAAGCAAACATACTGCTTGCTTAACAATCCAAATTCTTGATTTTACTTTTATTTATTTGTCTTATTCATTTCAATATATGTACATACACTTTCTTGTGATTTCAGAAGCGGGCATTGGCAATGGGAGAGAAGTGCCGCCAAAGAGTACAAGGGCAAGTTCGGCGGCCTCGCCATTTTAATCAGCGGTTGTGACGACAATCAAACCTCCACTGATACTTCTGTAATCACCTTTATTATTTTTCCACTCGTTTCGAAAATCCAGAATTCAGAATTAAGAAACCATACTTTTCACAAATATCAATTCAAATTCAAACCAACCTTATGTAATTTCAAATCTAGGCTTTTGCGGGAAATACTTCAACTGGTGCAATGACATATAGTTTCATTCAGGCGGTGGAATCGGAACCGGGAATCACTTATGGTCGTCTGCTCACCGCAATGAGAACCACCATTCGTGAAAACGGATCAGGATCCTGTTTGAGCGGACCCATTGCTTCGCTCATTCGTAGAGCCGTCTCGTTTCAGCCCACACAGGTTAGAATTATTTATTTCATTTATTCATTATTTATGTAGTTATTTAGTTATAATTATTTTATTTCATTTTGATTTATTTATTTGTTTATTTATTATTGCAGGAGCCTCAACTATCTTCTTCTGAGATGTTTGATATTTATCACAGGCCATTTCTGCTGTAATCTTAAGCATATTAATTATTATAGCTTCTACATATTACAGTTTCATGTATCTGATTTTTCAATTTTTTTTCATTTTCCTTATGTTTATGAATTCATGTTGAATCTGTATTACTGATAATTTCTCAAATTCATAATGATTAAGGCTTCAAAATAATTTCTAATTCTTAAAAGTTGATACAAAATCATATGATTGAGACACACTGCATTGATTAAGAAGGAAAACCATTTGTCATGACATGTCACTAAAGGCATAAGAAGTTGAAATTTTCCAAGTTACAAGCAGCAAACTATGTTTAGAAAATGTTCACAATATAGATGGAATAAATAAATATAAAGGGCACACAATTCACACGTAAATTTTACTGAATTTCTAGAAGATCATGAAACAGGATTAAATAAAGCAAGCTAACTTGATACATATTTCCACCATTTGTAAAATCCGAAACTGTAAATCGTCGCAAGCACAGCTACCCTCAAAGGATAAAATTTGAATCTGAAATATATTAAAATGACAAGTATATTATTTTCATAATCAAATAATTGAATTTTTTTTATTGAAATAATCAAATAAATGAATTTGAATCTGAAATAACTAAATTAATAAATAACCATCAATTTAATTAATAATTAATAGTCCCAAATTTAATTATTCAAATCAAATCAGTCCATATAAGCCATTCAAATAGTTGAAAGTTGAAATAAACTAGGTCAAAATGTTTAATATTTAAATAACAACTCAAAATTTAACTTAGACAGAGCATTCATTCCTTAAACCAACCAAACCTAATTAATACCTACTTTTACCTGCTTTTGATAGTCTGGCACCAAAAAAATTCTACACGATATCCCATTAATTATGTACAGCAAATAGTACAAGCATTGGAATAAAGAATTATATTTTAAAAGTCAAATAGAAATATTTTATTGGATATGCAGCCAAAATGAGATATAATAAATACCCTTTTATTGGAATTGAGAAAAAAATAAGTAAAAAAAACTACACCATTATTGCCACCATTATTGCCCAATAAATACCGTTTAATTATTTGAGAGAAAATAAATAAAAAATGTTTCTTTATTGCCCAAAATTGACTGAGTTGAGTTAACTAACAGTA
Source organism: Juncus effusus (assembly GCA_027726005.1). NCBI lineage: Eukaryota > Viridiplantae > Streptophyta > Magnoliopsida > Poales > Juncaceae > Juncus > Juncus effusus. Next base: position 9,649,295 of record CM050905.1, on the reverse strand, counting down.
TATTTTGACAAATTCAGTAAGCAGGAGAGTTTACAGAGTCCAACATGTCAATATTTTTGACAAAATCAACAAATTAAAAAGAATTCGACTTGCTCACAACCCAATCATGGATCTGACTACAACTATAAATGCCAATAATATGCTAATTTAACAGAAAGATCATAAGAGCTATCTAACTACAAACAAAATCCAATTCACAAATATCAGCATAAACACAATACGGTGTACTTAAATCACTCAATTCTATTAAAAAAACGAAATCAGCAACAGAAACAAAGAAAATTGAATCAAAAGGTAAATCAAAGAAACAAAATTAACTCACTTCCAAGTATCATCAGCTCGATCCGCCGCAGCAGATCGAGCGGCAGGCATGGGGATGAACCACTGCGAGAAATCCCGATCGAAGAACTCCCAATCAGGCAGCAAGATCCCGCAAACCGAAAACAGCCCGAATACATAAGTCGCCAGCATCTTCTTGAAGGACCAAGTGAAGATCCCGACGAGCGCCATCGCCAGCGCCAGCGCCACCAGACTCCTCTGCAGCGCCTCGTCCCTCGTCATCCCAACCAACCGGAGACGATGCTCGAACCGGAGAGGAGGAGGAGGATGATGATGGATGGATTGAGCGATGGAAACGAGAGAGAAAGAGAGAGAGAGCAGTTGAGTGAAGGATTGTGTAATATGTATGGCCGGCGCGCTTGTTTAGTTGCTTTTAAAGCGGATTATGTCTGTGTGTGGGCTCTTCTGCGCTGTTTGGGCCCTTTTTTCGTGTCGAGTAAACGAGCGAGTGTCCAAGTCAAATTTGGTCCCTTCATTGTGGAAAGATATACAGACTAAAATAGTCAAGTAAACTAATATATCATACAGTATATGTCAAGTAAACTAATATATCATATATGTAGTGAAATAGTATATAATATATATATATATAGGGTTCAGATATGGAGTGTCAGTATTTTGGAGCGCCCGATTAAAAGCTAAAATTTGATAAATTTTTTGATGAGAGAAAATTGATAATAGTTCTCTTGAAAATTTTCAAAGAGGAGTAAAAAAATATAATAAGAGTAAAATTGAAATTGGAATTTTCAAAGAGGGATAAAAGAATATAAAACTTATCATTTTATTACATGTTCTTTTATATAGTCTATATTCACATATTTTATCAAGAAAAACTAAAATTAGAATCATAACAATATGTCTTTATGTGATATTGTGCATATAATTGAAATGAAAAGCTATGATTTAAAAAAAGTCAACTGCCGAGATAAAATTGACAATAGGTATTTTGAGAATGCTCAAAGAGAGATGAAAAATAAAGTATAAGGTATACGTTAATGAGCATATCATTTTTGTACATATTCTTTTATATAGTCCATATTCACATACTTTAGTAAGAAAAAAAATTTGGAATCATAACAATATGGAACTCAAAATAAAAGAAAAAATCGCAACAAATTTATATTTGATGATTCTAACATTAGAAATAAAATATTTCATTAAGAATTATAATTTTTTAAAGAAGAAAAGAAAAATTATTTATATTTTAATGAGTGAACTTTTTATTAACTATTGATATTAATTATTGATCGTTAATTTACACCATGATTCATTGCAACTATCTGATTAAGATCTGATGGTCACAAATAAACTCACAACGGTTCTCACTAAATTGGGTATGAAACACAAAACACGAATTCAACCAATCATACGCTTATGTTTTAATAACTACATAAATGTTGCCATAAAATATCAATAAATTTGAGAAAATGAATGACTAAGATTCAACAAAAAAATTGATCGAACGATTAAGATAAAAATGATAATGTGACCTTTTGAAGAGGCTTAAAAGTAAGTGAAAAATAAGGTATTGGGGTTAATTATGAAGTAGGGACAAGATGGTACTCAATTAAGTTGATAAAGATGGGTTGAAATTGACACATCATGGCTTTTGTTGTGAGATAATATTACGTTTGTCATAAAATGGCAATAAATTGTAGGCCGTAATAGAAAAAGAACTATATTTACATGATCCTTACAGTATTATTATTTTTCTGTAATTCCCTGTGTTTTACAATTTGTGAATAGTTCATTAGACGTGCATGAGAAAAACATAACATTCTCATGAGAACAAAAAAGAGATGGATCAAATATTCATCTTGCTCTTTTATCCCTTTTTTTCTTCAAAAATATGTGAAAATATCAACATCCAACTAAAAAAAAAAGATGAAAATAAAACAAAACGTGACATACACTCAAATTTGTACAATCAAAACTCAAAAGGATACAAAATTAAGTCAATTTTCCATGTGAATAAATTTATATAAATCAAACAAAGAAAAGAAAACCAATCCATATCCACCTCACACACCATCTTTGACCCGGTACAATTCAACACAACAAACAAAAATTAAAAACAAAATATAAAAATACAAATAGTTCAACCAAAGATCATTTTCGCAAAAATGACACATCCCCACAAAACCTAAAAATCAGTAGAATTTCCGCACATTGCGTAGAATTCATCAAAGATTTTCATTTGGCGCCCGTACCATTTATTATTTTTTAGAAATATTCATACTCACAAACATAATCCCCACTCGTCTCAATATCATCAATTTCATCCGCATCAATTTCATCCAAATCCATACTCCCACCTCCCACAAATAAATCATTACCTACCAAAAAATAAAATCATAAAAAATAATATCTTAATAAATTTTGTTAGATTTAAACATTTCATTCTATCTGTACCGGGTTTTCGCGTGTCGTTAGCGTCGCGTTTTTTGGCTTCTTGAATGATCGACATTATTTCATCAATGTTTTGAGATTGATTGTTTGAATTTTCAGATTCTAGCGCCGCTTGTTGGAATTCGTCTGTAAGTTCGATCGGCAAATTCTTCAGGAACCAAGGGTGGTTCTTTATCTCTGGAATTGTAATTCTCTGCAATTTTTTACAATCATTAATTTTTGTTACAAATATCTGTTACCAATAATTGTTACAAATCATATATTTCAAATAATATGTTACAAATATTTGTACAAATAATATGTTACAAATAGTATGTTATAGATAATATGTTACAAATAATTGTTACAAATATTTGTTACAAATAATATGTTACCTGTTCAGGATTTCCGACAAAAATCATGGACAAAAGATGCTTGCATTCTAACGAAACTCGTACATAGTCTGGAATCGAGTATTGAACACTCAAAATTCTCTGAAAAAAAATTACAAAAAAATAAGTCATACAATATTATAATAATTTTATACTATTTTTTTATGTAAAAATTACTGACAGTGATTGTTTTCCGGAAGTTTCTAGGATCGTCAGGATCCTCAAACGGATAAGCTCCAACAAGCATTACGTACAAAGTCACACCACATGACCACACATCAGCAATCTAACAAAAAAAATAAAAAAAAAATAAAAAATAATAATAATAATAATAATAATAATAATAATAATAATAATAATAATAATAATAATAATAATAATGAAAACAAATAATTATTATTTATTTACTTTTCCGTCGTATTGTTTTCTAGAGAGAACTTCAGGAGCGATGTAAGCAGGAGTGCCGACCGTGGATTTCGGTTGCGAATGCAAAACCGATGACTAAATTAAATTAAATAAAAAATAATAATTAAATTTATGTGATTAATAATAATAATAATTAATAAATAATTAATGAAAATTGGTACCTTAGAATAACCAAAGTCGCAAATCTTTACGCGAGGAGCGGTGCTGCCGTCCAAAAGCGTATTTTCTAACTTTAGGTCTCTATGGCAAATTTCCTTCAAAAATAATAAAATAATATTTAAAAAAAAATATAAAAATATTATATTTAAAATGCTGAAATGAGAAATACATATTGTATTGTACCATAGAGTGACAATAGCTGACTCCAGAAATTAATTGTTGAAAGAAGAATCTCGCCTGTTCCAAATTAATTTATTAAAATAAAATATCAAAATTGCCACCTTTAATTTATGACATTTCTTATTTAAATAAAAAAATACAAAAAAGTGGACCTCATCTTCACTAAATCTGCCAGCTGTACAAATTCGTTCGAACAATTCGCCGCCAGCTGCATATTCCATTACTATCGCCAGATGTGTTGGTGTCAATAAAACCTGACATTTTTATTTTCCAAATTTAATAAAAAATAAAAAATATTATTTTGAAATGACAAACCATTTGTGAAGAATTTAAAAGAATATATATTAGAATAAGCAAAAGGTAAAGGAAAGCCACACGTTTCAGCATACGAATTTCAAACTATATTGCATTGACACATTATTTTTATATGATCATAGTGTTTATTTCAGTCTACACATACTCATACCTATATTGCGAAATTAACCTAATCTTGTCCTCAATTGTGAATTTAAGCCTCAATTTAGCGTATAATTTCTTGAATCAATTTAATCCCTATTTATCCTCAAATTTACCCAATTTGGCCTGCACGCATCTTTCGTAGTAGAAAAACCAAAATTAATTGAAAATATAAAAAAATATACTTAAACGCAATCTTAACAATTGGTGAAATTATACGTAATTGGACTGATCAGAGTTATAAATTAATACGATAAAAAAAATTAGAATGAAAATAGAGTTTTTCACCTCTTTAAATCGAACAATATGTGGATGCCTCAGTGATCTGTGATTCATGATCTCTCTTTGAACATGCTCATCAATCTATTGCATTAATTGAATAAATCAGACAGATGAATTAGTAACTCTGAACCAATATTTAGAACAGTCAGACGAAAATATAAATTAAAAAAGTTCAAAACCGAGCTAAAAGAAACTTAACAGAGTGTCAAAATTGGGAAAGCGATCAACTTTCAGAAGCCAAAAGCCGTTTTTATATAGAACAAAAGCAATCAAAGTGTAAAAAGCGAAGTAAAAATAAGCTAAAAGAAATAAACCTTTTGCCCTCTCTCTATGAATTTCACAGCAAAAAGCTCCTTGGATTTAACATCTCTAACCAGCTTTGCGACACCAAAATTCCCAGACCCAATATCTTTAATCACCTCATACCGCTCCATTTCGCTTCTCTTCTCTTCTCTTCTCTTCTCTCACAGCAGAAACCCAACAAGAAAACTACACAGACTTAGACTGAGAAACTCAACTTCAAAAAGAGACAGACTCGACTGAAGCAGCAATCATAACAGGGAGAGAAAGAAGGATTAAGATAGAAAGAACGAAAAGGCCCACGTTACCTACCGAAAAACCCACAAAGAATTTCTATTCAACTCCTCTCCTTCTCTCTCTCTCCGTCCTTTTGACAATTTCCACCGTTCCACTGGGTGTCCTACAGAAATGGGTAGAAAGAACAAACCGAAAGCGACGCCCGAAAGCGAAAGAGAAAGAGGTGAGAATGGTTGAATCGAACCGAGTTGTGAAAGAGTGTGTGTAAATTATTATGGTAGAAAAGAAAAGAAACGAAAAGAAGAGAGAGAGAGAGAGAGAGAGAGAGAGAGAGATTGAGCCATGTGTCGCAGTGTGGTGCAATAGAGATGAGGGTGAGTCAAGCTTCGTAAATTGAGTTCTCTGTTCAATTATTTCTCGCTTTTTTATTCTTCCATGGCGCGTTGTGCTCCTCAGGAATAAAGAATGCTCGATTTGCCATGCCAGAACATCACTTATTTAAATACTATACTTTTTATCTTATTAGTTAGATACGGATGAGATGATGAAATAAAGTTACTTCAATTACTTTTTTTTTTAATCTTTACTGACTGCAATAATTGGTTTTATTCAGCAAAATAGTGTGGATTAATTAGGATTTAAAAGTATAAGATTATGCTGAAATGGAATGTTTCTAATGTGTTCGATGAGATTACATAGTAAAACATATAGTTGAATAAATCAGATTAAAGTACAGATATTATTATTACACAAAAATAACAATCTCAACACCTGAGTATTTCAAAATGCATGACAAAAAACAATAATATATGACAACAAAATTATAAACAAGTTTTTTCACAGAAAAATAAATAAAACAAGTAAATAAAAAACCTTGGCCCAACCCAACATTGCACAACTCATACAAAATCTCAAAGCCCTATAGGCCCAACATTAAATCCAATCTTAATTCCTCTCTTTAAAAGCAGGCCCAATTAATCACTTAAATCCACCAAATTAGGTTTTCTTTCTTTCTCTCATATAAATTCCGCCGCCGCCGCCTCTACCTCCATTTCTTCTCTGAGTTTCAGCTCGCAACAATGGTCGCCTTCAGGGTAAATCTCTCTCTCAAAAAAGCTCTATTTTCCTATCAATGTAGTGATTTTTATACAAATCTGTGATCGATTTTTGGGTTTTGGTTTGCAGTTTCATCAGTACCAGGTGGTGGGAAGAGCGTTGCCTACGCCGGGCGATGAGCATCCGAAGATCTACCGCATGAAGCTCTGGGCGACGAACGAGGTTCGCGCCAAGTCCAAATTCTGGTACTGTTTAGATCTCAGTTTTTTGAATTCTGAATCGAGTTTGATCTGTTTTCCGTGTTGTGATTTGTTTTATGTTTTTTTTTTATATGAGAAGGTACTTTTTGAGGAAGCTGAAGAAGGTTAAGAAGAGCAATGGTCAGGTTCTTGCCATAAATGAGGTTAGACTTCGTTTAACATTCTTAGTCTAATTGTTTAATTTTTTTAATCTGATTCATTTGGTTTGATATATAATTACTTGAAATATCTGAGAAAATAGCTCTGTGAAACACATCACTGAATACCTTAGATTGCACTTACAAAATCTTGATTTTTTTTTCAGTATAATTATAGTTTTACCGCATTCTAGCAAAAAACAAAGGGAACTTATTTCTCAAATAAAATTTGTCATCTTACAAGCCTTTAGTTCCTACGTAATTTAACTTTTATAATCATATATTTGCTTCATTTGACTATTTAACCATGCTTGTTGTTGCATTTAATACTCAGTTCCTCATTAAAATCAACAATAATCAAATTTTCCCAAATTAACATTAAAGACAACATTTTCCAGATATTTGAGAAGTACCCAACCGTCGTGAAAAACTACGGAATCTGGCTCCGGTACCAGTCCCGTACCGGTTACCACAACATGTACAAGGAATACCGCGACACAACATTAAACGGCGCGGTTGAACAAATGTACACTGAAATGGCGTCTCGCCACAGAGTGAGGTCACCGTGCATCCAGATCATCAAAACCGCTTTCGTTCCTGATGACATGTGCAAGAGAGAGAGCACAAAGCAGTTTCATGATGAGAAGATTAGGTTTCCGTTGATCTTTAAGAAGGTCAGGCCGCCTTCTAGGGTTTTGAAGACGACTTTTAAGGCGTCCAGGCCTAATGTGTTTATGTGAGCGAGTGAGTGGGTGGAGTGAGTGAGTGAGTGAGTTGGTGTTTGAATTTAATTAAGTGGGATTTTGGATGTTTTGCTTATGTTGAACAGAGTTAGTTTTTTGGAACTATTTGATTTTGTTATCATGTTTAGAACTGTTTGCAGAAGTCCTTAGGGTTGGTTTGATAATCAATGTATACATTTTGGATATTCTCATACCTTTTCTTTGTTTTCAATTTGTTAATAGCTTTGTCAATGTGTGTAGATTAATTCACACTAGGTGATACTGTAAATGAGACTATTTTATGTGAAACCTAATATTTTCTTACAACTCTTTCACTACATTAACCATGTTTGGGCCCACTAAAGAGTTAGTGGATTGAATATGACGAGAAAAACCCACAGTTATTGGGCTTATATAGCCTCCAGCTAAAAAGTGAAAACATTGTGGGCTTGCATGTAATATTCTAAATCCACAATTTATTACAAGCCCATGCTATAAAGATAAAGGCCTTATTCATCCAAATTGTTTATGGGCCATAACATTGGGCCTTATTCATCTAAATATCTTACTTAACCGTACTAAAAGTCTCCAATGGTGATCCGACTGATAAAAAGTGAAGAAACGATCTTAAGAAGAAGAAGAAGGAAGAGCAGGTAGTAGGAAAACTAGAGGATGATAGGAGTAGGGAAGGCGAAGCAGTACGCCAGCGTGCTAGACAAGCCTCTCACTCGTGCTCGCCAAGAGGTCTGTCAGATCTGTTCTTTCCTGTGATAGATCCGCTTTAGATTCATTTTTTTTTTTTTGAATGCAAGCTTGCTTTAGAATCATTCTTTAATCCGATCTTCTTCCACAGGAATCAATCAATGTCTTTAGTTACTGAAATCATTAATTAGTGTGGCATCGTTTTCTTAAATTAACATATCAATCAGTGCAAATTGATTGAATTTGTGAATGGTTTTGAATCGCAGGTGAGTTTGAGCGCATTCGCGTTTCTCTTTTCTGAATTGGTGCAGTACAATCAGACTCAGGTCGACAACATTGGCGAGCTAGAACGAAGGTTCGTCTCCTCTCTTTGTCTGTATGACAAATCACCTTTAATCTGTGGATTAAAATTCAAAAAATGAGATTAAAACTTACTTTTTGTGATCAATTCAGATTGGAAGATGCGGGTTTTGCTGTCGGTACGAGAGTTCTGGAACTTCTTTGTCACCGAGACAAGGTATTTATCATTTTATTAATTCAAATTTGTCTTTAATTTTGTTTTATAATTAAAACGTATGTTCCAAATTTGGGAATATGAACTGGATCATGTCTTCTTTTAATTGGGATAAACCCTCTTTACTAATTCTCTGTTTTACTTAAAAATGTGGTATTTCTAACGGATGGAATTATATTAAAATGCTATGCTTTTTAGTATGTTATTAATTAATCAAAAATTGATTTATTAGGGAAATAGAAGGGAGACTCGACTATTAGGCATCTTATCTTTCATTCATAGCACTGTTTGGAAAGTGCTTTTTGGAAAGGTTTGTTCTCTTTTTTGTCTAAATAATTTATTTTCCTCTATTTATTTATTTATTTTATTGGTTTGTCAGGTGGCAGATTCTCTTGAAAAAGGAACAGAACACGAAGATGAATACATGATTAGTGAAAAGGAACTTCTTGTTAATCGGTATTTTTATGCAAAATTACCATCTTGTCCTAAAAATCAACTTATTTACAAAAAAACACAGATTTGTATGCCATTTCATTTTTATTGCATTATTTCTCTTAATTACCTTATTTTTCGGTACTGAATTTGAATTTTGTTGCGTACCAGATTTATTTCGGTGCCGAAAGACATGGGCGCTTTTAACTGTGGTGCTTTTGTCGCTGGAATCGTAAGAGTAAGTCAAAACTTTTAGCTTTTAAATTTTAATCATATTTAATCTCTCTCTCTTTCTCTCTCTCCCTCTTGTGTATGTGAAAATCAGTTGAAATTTGAAATATTATTTTTTAACTAGGGAGTTTTAGACGGAGCGGGATTTCCAGCAGTAGTGACAGCTCATTTCGTACCAATTGAAGGTCAACAAAGACCTCGTACCACCATTTTGATCAAATTTGCTGAAGAGGTAATAAATAATAATAATAATTATTATTATTATCTATTATTTTTATTTTTATTTTATTATTGTTTTATTCAACATTAAATGAAATTATGTTGTGTTTTGCTTTTGTTATTTTGTGTGAAGGTATTACGCAGGGAGGCAAGGCTTGGCTGAAGGTTTTAAAGATGAATTTATCCTTTTATTATGGTTACATAAGTTTTGTGAGTTTATTTTTCCTTTTTTTAGGTTAAGTGCTACATTTGTTGAATTGTCTCAAAAGACTGATGTAAACTTTCTATTCATCTTATGTACAAAATTGGACTTTTGAACTTTTGCCTAGTGTTTATTTCTGAGAAGCAATTATTTTTGAGACGCAATTATTATGTCAATCAAATTAATGAGATGATTGTTTTCCTGTTTGATTTAGGGCTTTGAAAGAAGAAAAAGTCGAACGTACTAAGTTTAGAAAAAAAGTAGGTCAATAGTCAATAGTTTGTTGAAATAATGTGCAGCATTGAGTTCGAAATAAAAACTTTCGGTTCAACTTAGAACAGAAAACCCAGCTCAGGAATAAGAACCACCCTCAATCAACTATATAAATCACCATGTTCCCCAATTCTATTCGCAAAATTCTCTCCCTCTCTCAAGCATATCTCCGTAGTTTTATTGGCTAAGAGTTTGAGTTCATATGCTATTCAAGACAAATCTTAATTAAAACTGGACTATACTACGCATTAATCAGATCTCTGGTTTGCACAGCTTAATCGCATGTGCATTATATTACACAAGTTACAGGGAAGTTGACCGTGGATTTCTGGATTTGAAATTGGCTCATTGCTTGAGCCAATACGAAAACGTTCGAGACTCACTGGAAATTTGCTCAATGTTTCTTATCTTCTAATTATATCATCTATCTTCCGTCAAATTTCCATCCACCTTTCTTGATATTTATGAGATAATGAAGTTAGATAGTTGGTCATTAACTTTAGAATGTTAGTTGTTAACTAACTTTAAAATGTTATTTCAAACTGAGGTAGTAAGAGAGATGATAATTAATATTTAAGAAATAGTATTCAAATAATTGTATGAAAACTAAGCTTCAAACAAATTGCAATTTTTTCTTCCCAAAACTCCCAAAAAGAACATTTCAGAACCAAGTTCTTGCTTTTATTTGCTCTTCCAAATCAAAATCCAAATTCTACATTCTTCATTCATACATACATCCCCTTCAAACCAAACACTCCACACCATTAAATAAAACAACAAACAACAAATACACTCACTCTCTCACTCTCTCTTCTCTATCTATTTATTAAAAAGGAAGAAGAGAAGGCAACGCCGAACCGTTAAGCTCCTCAGAGCGGATCCGTCTCTTTCTGAGCCTCTCAGCGATGATAAACGCCAGCTCGAGAGATTGTGAAGCGTTGAGTCTCGGATCGCAGTGAGTGTGGTAACGGTCGCTGAGGTCATCGAAGGTCACCGTGCGGGACCCACCGATACATTCTGTCACGTTTTGACCGGTCATCTCCAAGTGGACCCCACCTGGATGGCTTCCTTCTTGGTCGTGCACGTCAAAGAACGCGCGTACTTCAGCCTGTCATGAAAAAATATTTCGGTCATGTTAATTAGAGATGTAATGTCAAGTATTTTTGTGATTGGAGCATTAAATGTTTTTGAAAGATGTGGATGTGATAAAGTTTGTGGATGTTGGTATAGTGGTCCAAAAGAGGAAAAGACACACTAAGTGATGCGATGATGATATTTCAACAAATTGGTGGGGTCAATTTCATTGATATGGGGGAGAAATTATTGTACCAAAAAAGGTCCACCTTGGAATTATAAAAAAACGACATCTAATATATTAAAGCGCAACATAGACATGAGTCACATGTGGTTTTTTAATGGGCCCTCTTTGGCTTATTGTTAATTTCCCAACGTACGTGTCTTTTTCACTAAGCATATACTCTCTTGGACCATAATCTCACATGCACACTACACCATAATAAAGAAAATAACAATTCCCTCTCCACAAACTTAATTAGAAAGAACCTACCAACACCACATCAAAACCATCCACATAAATAACACTTAAAATGAGAAAAAAAGACCTGATACGCACCACCGGCTTATTTGTCATTCAAAAATGTATATTGATATATAAAAAGGTAAAAAAGGAGAAGAAATAGTAAAAAAATTACCAGGATGGAGTCGAAAGGGCGGGTTTTGAGACCGCACGGTGCCTTAATAGTGTTGCCGTGCATCGGGTCAGAAACCCAAGTCACAATCTGACCCGCCCCACGGACCGCGCGGATCAAATGCGGCAGCTTCACCCTCATGTTTTCAGCCCCCATTCTCGTTATGATCGTGATTCTGCCCGGCTTGTTCGCTGGGTTCAGGATCTCGATCAGCTTCACTAGTTCCTTAGGGTCCATCTTGTCACTCACCTGCCATTTTAATAAAGTCAACATTTGTTGTTAGAAAATATAAAAATAAAGAAATAAGAAAAATACAAATCGCAAACTTTGAATTCGGTTTGTCATTTTTGGTCGGTTTTTTGCGCTATTAATTGTGAAATACTAACAAAAATATCACCACTTAAATGATTTTTTTTCTGGTGATATTTTTTTGTTATTGCTAGTCATCCACGATTAATACCTCCAAAACCTCACGTAATACTCAATAAAACCCACATTCCACGTATCAAAGAAGTTGAAACTCCATCAAAACCACAATAAAACCCACATTTTTTTTCGGTTTTACATCATTTTTTTTCCATTTATTCTCACCTTAATTCCGAGCGGATTAGCGACCCCACGTAAGAACTCCACATGAGCCCCGTCCAACTGCCTCGTCCTCTCTCCGACCCACAAAAAGTGAGCGGAACAGTCGTAGAACAATCCTGATGTTGAGTCCTCGCGAGTGAGGGACTGTTCGTAGGGCAGGAGGAGGCATTCGTGCGAGGTCCAGAATTCGGTGGTGGTCATTATCGGGTGGTCCACGGTCAGCCCGGCCGCCGCCATGAATCCGAGAGCCTCGTCCACTCTGTGGGCCAACTCGCGGTATCTGGATGGAAAGAGAAATGTTAATTTGAGTTTGGTTAAATTGTTTTTAATGTTTGTACAGTAGTTTTGACTGATGTTGCTATATTTGTGAATGACGTTACAAATGATGGTGCTACACGACATGACCAGAAAGCATGACAGGGTCTATACTCTAGTTGGTTGTAATATTTGCACTATAGACCTTGTCATGCTATGTAGCATTTTTGGCCGGTCGGTTGATTTCATATCTCCATACTTTTTTACATTTATGGAAGTAACATTCCTATATTTCATGAATAACAATAATAAAATATTAATCATTACTATAATAATAAACAAATAACAAGTACCTGTCACCCTGTTCAGAATGATCAGTAAAATCAAGGTTCCACTGCGTGACCCTCTGCATAGCCGCATACCCACCAGTAGCAAAAGCCCTCAGCAGATTCAGAGTGGCAGCGGACTGGCAGTACGCGCGCACCATCCTCTGCGGGTCGGGCGTCCGCGATTTCAAGTCGAAATCGTCGCCGTTGATGTTGTCGCCTCTGTAACTCGGGAGTTTTACTCCGTCGCGCTCCTCCAGGTTGTCCGACCGGGGCTTCGCGAACTGGCCGGCCATCCTGCCCACCTGGTTGGTTCACGCATTTAATGCACGGATCAGAACGTTGTTTACATTTTATCATTGGTTAGTGCATGAATTTGTTTTTTTTTGTATGTGAGGATGTAATTGGTGGATTGATCGAGTGATTAATTGATGGGTTTTTGTTTTGTTGATTGTGAGTAGTTGGTGGTTATTTATTTGTGTTGACTTTTGGTAGGAAGCGGGGCCTGCGTTTCATTGGTGATGTTACTATCATGAGTTTATTAAATAATTTTGTGAGAATATTGACTGCTTCAATTATTGTTTGTTTTTTATTTATGTCCAATAAGTTCTCTCTTTTTTTTCTGATTATACTAAATTATAGCTGACAAACTACACTAGTTCAACCCACTATTGCAGGCTTAAATCAAGGGTCAGATTTTTTTTTTTTAATTTTTAATTGATAATCAAATCTATTTTTTTAATAATCGAATCTATTTTTGTATAATTTGGCGAAACCTATATGTTCACTAAATTAAGTGACTTATTCATCAAAATATAATATTTTTAGATATTTATTAAGTTCAAACTATACAGCTAATATTCACTAACTGACAAACTATGATAAAATGTAATGGCTTTACACTTTTCATCAAAAAGAAAAACGTAACGGCTTTAAACCATTTCACCGTTACAAAAACGGTGTTAATCAAAATGGACGACTGAGATTTAAGATCCAAAACCAAACCTAAATCTCAGCCTCCCGATTCCCATCTAGGTCAAAATAGAAAATATTTATTAGAAATTCAAATACATCAAAATTATACGATGATTGTTCACCAACCGATTAAGATTCGATGTGACGGTCTGATTCCCACTTTTAGAAACGGTCTTAATCAAAATTAACATCTGAAACCAAACCTAAATCCCAGCCATCCGATCCCCATGTAATTGGTCGAAACAAGAGGGCATGAACATTTCATACATGCCCTCGTAAAAACTCAAAATATCAAACACACCCTTGTAAGAAATCAAAATATCATATATATACCCTTGTAAAAACTCAAAATATCAATCATACCCTTGTAAAAACAAAAATGAGTGTGAGAAAAGAGAAAAGATGATACCTTTACGACAGGCATCTGGCCACCAAACATGAGAACGGCGCTCATCTGAAGCAACACTCTGAAAGTATCCCTAATGTTATTCGCATTAAACTCCTTGAAACTCTCAGCACAATCTCCGCCCTGAAGGAGGAACGCTCTCCCTAAGGCCGCATCAGCCAGCCTCTCCTCCAGACTCCTCGCCTCTCCGGCGAAGACGATCGGCGGGAAGCTCTCGATGGTCTTGAGCACTGAATCCAAATCCTTCTTGTCCGGGTACTCCGGGAGCTGAAGCGCCTTCTTTGACCTCCAGCTGTCGATGGCCCATTTGGCGGGCTGAGCCGGGACCGGAGAAGAAACCGGCTTTGGCTTGTCGGCGGCGATGATCGGGTTCTTGGACGGCTCAGCCGCGTGCACGGCGGAGATAACCGCCGCCCGGCGTCGGTTGGAGACGGAGAGGAGGGAAGGGGAGTGGGAGATGGTTTTTCTGGAGATGGAAGTCGTGGGGTTAGTTGTGTGACTGGTAAGCGCGGCTGCCGCCATTGTTGGGCTTTGGGAGGTTTCTTCTTCTGAGGTTGGTGAGGGTGGCAATGGAGGTCGGGGACTGAGAGAAGGATTGAGAGAGGAGGAGGGAATTTATAGAGGAAATAATGGGGTTGGTGGGGGTGGGCGTGGTAGTTGGGGGAAGGAGAAGAGAAAGGTTTGGGGGATATTTGAGGATTTCTCCCTGGTTGTGTTTGTGTTTATGTTTACAGCCTCACCTACTTTTTATCTTGCTTTTCACTTTCACTTTCACATTTATATTTTATTTTTCTATTCTTTTTTTTGGCAATGTTTTTCACATTTCTGTGTGATTTAATAATATTAATTGAATATTGATGATCTGTTCGTAAGTTCTTGATTTATGTAACCTCAGAACTAGAGAAATATATTGTGATTTAGGTAGTTTAAGAATGTATAGAGGAAAAATTTGAGAGAAACTGTTTTGAGTTATATATATTTTTTTGATATTGGAAATTGGAAAATATATGAAAAGTAAAAATCACTACCTGGTTTTGTATGTATTTTGATTTTGGCCCTCACCTACTTTCCGTTGTTTGCCACATTTGTGTGTCATTTATTTATATCAGATAGTTTATCTACTTATTATTTAGGTAGTTTAAGAATGTATTGAAGAATTGATAATTTGGGAGAAACTGTTTTGAGTTTAGATTCTGATGTTGTCAATTGGAAAATCTAAGAAAAATTAAAATTTGCCTCAAAAAAAAAAAGAGGATTTTGGGAGAGTTTATGGGTAGGTTTCTTTTACTATTGTGAAGATTTATTATGACTAGATTTGATGACTCCAACAAGTTATGCTCAAAAGAAAAGGACTAGGTTCAGTTCATTATTCAGTTTTGATATTCAAACAAGTTAGTTCAAAAAATGATTTTTTTAATGAATGAATGAGTTAATCGTGTGTGAATTAATAAATTATAAGTTTAAATTTTATTGACAGCAAATAATGAAATGACATCAAATGCTCTTCATTTAATTAATTATTTTTTAATAAAAAGTCATACAATTCAGAGCCAACAAATTCTACATATATCTTCTCAATTAAGTCTAATTTCACAAGTTAATTAACATGACTAAAAGAGAATGAGTTAAATTAGGCTATTATTACAAGTTAAATAACATAATCAAAAGAGAATGGCTTAAACTACTCCACTCAGTCAAGAAGAAAGAATTAAACATCAAGTTGATTGTTTTATTTTTTCAGTATATAAAAAAATCCAAAGGACCAAAATATGCCACCAGAACGTGGTGCATATTTGAATGTGCCTTCTTTGAAGTTTGATTTTCTTTACCTACCAAATATGTGCAAACTGTCTTTTTCCATCACACTTTTTTTTTCCTTTTCCTTTTTTTTTTAAGTAAACAAGACTCTACTTATCAAAGATAAGTTTTTGAACAATTTCTCAGAAAAAAAAGTTCTTTGAACATACAAATTCGATATATGCAAACTGTCTTTTTCCATCACACTTTTTTTCCTTTTCCTTTTTTTTATTTTAAATAAACAAGACTCCACTTATCAAAGATAAGTTTTTGAACAATTTCTCAAAAAAAAAAAAAAGTTCTTGAACATACAAATTCGAGAGATCAGTAAATGTTACACTGTCTCTACATTTTCCCTTAACTATCGAAGAACAAATTTCCAGAAATTTCCAGAACATCAAGAGAGTTTGTCATATAATTTTTCAATAATTGCCCATTTATTGGCTTTAAATGAATAATATCACGGCAATAAAAAATTCACTTAAAAGTTCTCTTTCTTTTATACAAGGTTACAAAAATCTTTTGGCGTTCAGTAACTTTTTTTTTTAAAAAAATGTAGCCCATTAGATTAGTGAGACTTTCATTAAAATTTGAATAAAAGAAACTACAAAGATTATTTGTAATCAACATCCCTTGAACAAGAATTTGGAAGCCTAATTCTACTAGCATTCCATTGCGAAACTAAAAAAACTAATCTACGTATTGCCTTGCAAGCATGGTTGCTTGTCGATTTTTATCCTTCCAGATTTCATCCGTCGTCTTTTCCAAACTTGTGTCGCTTGTGAGGCTTCATCAATAATCTTCAAACAATCGTATTTAATGTTTCTACAGATCATGAAATTTCTTTCCTTTCGCAGCTCCTAACATCAATAATCTTCGTGTTCAGAAACTTTTAAGCGGCTAGTCAGATTAATCGGAGATTAATCAGAATTAAGACAACTTTTTACTTTTTAATAATTCTTGTATATTATGTATTACAATTTATATGTTGTATTATTTATACTAAAATATTTGTATAAAATAATATCAAAATAATATTCATAATATTAGTAACACAATCAAATATACATATTCATAAAACAAATAACATTCAAAGATAAAAACGACACATAAACTCCAAATAAACATTAAACATACTTAGAAATTCAAATAACATAAAATCTAAATAATGAGCTGTGGCGGTTTTTGGGTGCGGCGGCTAATTAATCGGTCCGTGGCGGTGTCATGGTGGCGCCGTGGTGGGGTACCGATTAGCTCAATCTTCAAGTCTTATTTTTAAATATTAGGAACCTTCAAGCGACTAATAGCTGATTAATAGGCCTTCACAATAGATTTTTAGAAATTGCTTTTATATCATTCAACACAAATCTTCTTTTCTGATAATAACACCGCAATATATAAAAATAATATCAGTCATAATCATAAAGTAATATAAAATAGAATATCCTATAAGAATATTCTATATGATATTTCTTCAATAACTTACTGAACAGTAAACAATATACACAATTCATAAAATAATGTATACATATATATTTAAAATAAAAATATTTTTGATAAAATAATAAAATGTATTTTTGGTAAAAATAATAAAAAATGTATAAATATACTATTAATTATTATTAATAATGTTTAGATATAATATTAACAAAATAATGTATAAATATATATTAAAATAAACATTATACACTTTTCCATAATAAAACAGTATATAATATAAAGTCTCTCATCTTTTGCGCGTCAATTTCACGCGCTCACTTTCTCTCCCGTTTCACTTCATCATTTTCTATTATTCTATTCTATCAGACTTTGATTAATCAGAAATGGAAATGGAAATGGATCAGTCCATGGCGATTGATCGGAGACCGGCTGCGCTCGGCGATCTCGCCGTCCTCCCCGACGAAACCATCTGTTCGGTCCTCGACTTGCTCTCTCCGACCGATCTCGCTCGCCTCTCTTCCGTCAGCAGGTCGACCTTGATTTGAATGTCTAACTGTTGTTTTTGCATGACTGAATTAACTGTTGTGAATTGAATTGAATTGAATTGCGGTCTGATTTTGATTAATTTGCAGTGTGATGTACATATTTTGCAATGAGGAGCCTCTTTGGATGAACAAATGCCTTTCCACTGGCGGACCTCTTGAGTATAAAGGCTCTTGGAAGAAAACTACTTTAATAAGGTTAAATTACATTTTTTAATTGATACTAAATATAAAAAACCTTAAATTTTTACTAATATTATGTAGGCAGAATCTCTGTGCTGACAAAAACGAGACGTCAAATAAACCTCTTCATTTCGACGGTATAAATCTTTCTGCATTATCATAATTTTTCTAGTTTTGATTTTGGTTTTATATTATGCTTATGTGTAAATTTTCTTTTTTTTTTTCAGGATTTTTTTCGTTATTTTTATACAAAAGATGGTACAGATGCCATACATCACTCAGTTCATTTTCTCTCGATAGTGATGATCTTGAAAGAAAAAAAGATATTTCTCTAAATGATTTCTCACTAAATTACGACGGAAAAAACCCGGTGATTAAAACATCACATTAATTTTTGAACAAACCAACATAATTCTAAGTTTTTCTGACTTCAAATGTTCAATTTGTCAGATTTTGATTGCGGATTTGGAGGAAACTTGGCCGGCAAGAAATAAATGGACATTCGAACAATTAGTGTTAAATTATGGTGATATTATGTTTAGAATTTCGCAAAGAAGCCCTAAAAAGATTTTGATGAAATTGAAAGATTATGTTTCTTACATGCAAGTTCAACATGATGAAGAGCCTCTTTATATTTTTGACGACAAGGTAATTTAATATTTTAATTAAAATTAAATTCAGATCTAGTGTTTGTGTTGTAAATTACTAACATTTATCAAAATTATTTAAAGGAGAAGGATAATAAATTTCATATTTACCCTTCCAAAACCTCAAATATATCATATTTACCCCTCTAAAAATAAAAATATCAAATTTACCTTTCCAAACTCTAAAATATATCATATTTACCCCTTCAAAAATGTCAATATCAAATTTATCCTTCCAAAATCCAAAATCCATCATATTCACCCTTTCAATTTATTTTCAATTTATTTACGGACAAAAATTTAAAAGAATAAATATGATATATTTTTCAATTCAGAACAATAAAATTGATATTTACATTTTCAGTGGGATAAATATGACATATTTTCATTTTTATAAGGCAATTTTTGATATTTTCATTTATTTTTCTAGTTTGGAGAGGCGGCACCAGATTTATTAAAAGACTACACTGTGCCTGAATTATTCAAAGAGGATTATTTTGAGATATTAAATCATGAAGAAAGGCCGCCTTTCAGATGGCTGATAATCGGGCCGGAAAGGTTATTTATTTAATTAGTCAATTAATTAATTAATTAAATTATATTTATTTATTTATTTATTGAATATGATATATTAAAGGTCTGGAGCGTCGTGGCATGTCGATCCTGGTTTAACTTCTGCTTGGAATACTCTTCTTTCCGGCCAAAAAAGGTGATTTAATATTTTAATTTGCCAATTTATTTATTTAATTTGATTTGTTGCATGTTTAATTCGATTTGTAAAGTTTGTGATGTTTTATTGTTTATGTGAATAACAGATGGGCGTTGTATCCGCCAGGCCGAGTGCCAGCTGGCGTAACGGTTCATGTGAACGAAGAAGACGGTGATGTCAGCATTGAGGGCCCCACATCTTTACAGGTTCTCTCTTTTTTTGTACTTTTTTATTGTCGCATTTTTTGTTGTAATATTATATTTTGGGATAATTGGACGGTTAGTTGGTCCCTGTACTTTAATTGGATTGCAATTTGGTCCTTGTACTTCTAATTTAAACTTTTTAGTCCCTGTACATTATATAATTGCGCAACCCATAGTGCATTTTTTCATAAAGTACGAGGATCAAAAAGTTTAAATCTATAGTACAGGGACTAAATTGCAACCCAATTTAAGTTCAGGGACTAACTAATCGTTCATTTATCCCACTTATTTTTTTTCTTAAATTGTTAAACACCCTTTTTATACTACCATTTCATACTCATCATATCATTAATTTCCTTCTAGAGAACCCACAAACCTGTAAATTTCACAAATTCTGCATAAAACTTATAATTTTTTATTTATTTTTAACAGTGCTGGCTTGAAATATATCCACAACTTTCTGAAGAAAATAAACCAATAGAGCTCACCATTTCATACTCAATAAATGCACAGTTAGTCCCTGTACTTTAAGTGGATTGCAATTTGGTCCTTGTACTAGTAATTTAAACTTTTTGGTCCCTGTACTCTATAGAATTCTGTAAAGGTAATATGCACGTTTTTATAAAATACAGGGGTCAAAAAGTTTAAATCAACAGTACAGGGACCAAATCACAACCCAATTAAAGCACAGGGACTAACATGCATTTATCACATTTATATTTTAAAATATTCAAGACCCTCTCTATACTTCCATTTCCTTCTCATCACATCACTAATTCTTCTTCCATAAAACCCAAAGACTCGTAATTTTCACCAAATCTACATAAAACTTATAATTTCCCCCCGTTTTTTCCGTAAATTTACCTTTTTAAATTGCAACCCAATTAAAGTACAAGGACTAACAATGCATTTATCCCATTTATTTTTTCTTAAATTGTTAAACACGTTTTCTATACTTCCATTTCATACTCAATCAACCATTAACTTTCCTTCCATAAAACCCACAAACTTGTCAATTTCTCACAAAATCTACATAATACTTGTAATTTTCCCCTTTTTTTCTTAAATTTCTTTTTTCTCAGATCAACCATGCATTTATCCCATTTATTTTTAGACTATTAAAGACCCTTTCTATACTATACTATACTATACTAGCATTTCATTCTCAATCAACCATTAATTTTCCTTCCATAAAACCCAACGCCTCGTAACTTTCACAAAATCTACATAAAACTTATAATTTTTCATAATTTTTTTCAACAGTGGTGGCTTGAAATCTATCCACAACTTTCCGAAGAAACGAAACCGATCGAATTAACTCAACGAGCTGGCGAGACGCTATTCGTCCCGAGCGGCTGGTGGCACTGTGTATTAAACCTCGAATCTACAATCGCGGTAACTCAGAATTACGTAAACGAATCCAATTTTGAGTTTGTTTGTCTCGATCTCGCGCCAGGTCATCGCCACAAGGGCGTCGCTCGTGCCGGCCTCTTGGCTGTTGGAACAAACCCTAATTTTGGTGAAAACCCTAGTTTTGATGGAATTGTAGGGACAAACCCTAATTATGATGACATTGATATGGTTTTGAATAACGATGATGATTTGGTAAGGAGTGAGAAAAGACAGAAATGCCCCTCTGAGATTGGTGAAATTGTGCCACCAAACCCTAATTTTGATGAAATTGATACGGTTTTGAATAATGGTGATTTGACAAGGAAAGAGAAAAGACAAAAATGCCCCTCGGAAATTTCTGACGGTATCGGTTATGAGGGTTTTAAGTATGATGTGGATTATTTGGCTAAGTTTTTGGAACGAGAGAGAGACCATTATTGGTCGGCTTGGAGCCCTAATATTTATATCGGGCAGAGAGAAATGAGGGGCTGGCTGCAAAAATTGTGGATTAATAAACCCCAAATTAGAGATTTGATTTGGAAGGTTAGTTTAGTTCTCCAAACCCTAATTTTAGCAAATTGGCCTTAAATGATGTGAAAGATCGAAAAATAGTTATATTTATAATGATATTGACAAGAAAATGTTTTACTATGCTGGAGAAATTCGTTTCATTTCCTGTATTTACAATATTAATATCAAAAAAATATTTATGATATTAATAACTGAATGTGAATTTATGATTTTGTTTTTTTAGGGCGCGTGTTTAGCAATAAATGTGGAAAAGTGGTACAAATACGTGCTTGAAATATGTGCAAGTCATAATTTACCTGTACCTACAATTGATGAGAAGCTTCCAGTTGGTACAGGTAGCAATCCAGTAAGTATTATTCACTATTTTAATATTTATTTAATATCATTACGTTTTTTATGAAATTACTTGTTAATTTATTGTATTTTTTTTATGTTCATTTAATAGGTGTTTATCGTTTCTGACAATGTGGTGAAGATTTTTGTGGAAGGAAGATTTGAATCTTCTTTACACTGTCTTGGCACTGAGGTTTCGTAAATTTTTATTTATGTTTATCTATAATTCGTATTTTTAATTATTTTTTTTTGACAAATTACATGCCTTTTTATGTTTCAGTTGGAATTCTATGAGATTCTACGGAATTCCAATTCCGCTCTGAAATTGCACGTGCCTGAAATAATTGCGAGCGGTTTTGTAATTCTACAAAATGATTTTGTGAAAACAATTGTGTGGAACGGAAAGGGAATTCCTGACGAGATTTCAGAATTGTACGGCGGTGCAATTGGTGGAATTTCAGATGAGTTAATTGGAGGAATTTCGGATGATTATTTCTCTTTTGGAGTGTGGAAAAAGATGCAGTTTTTGTTACGAGAGTCGAGTTTTGAGGGAAAAATGATATTTCCGTATTTGGTAACTAAGAAATGTCAAGGCGATATTTTTGCCCACATGTGAGTTTGTTTCATATTTTATTAGAAAAATATGCTTAATAAATTTCATAAGGGTTAGTTTTTGTTAATTTGTATATTACCAAATTGAGGGAAACTCCGTACCGATAATTTTCTACTATTTGAATCTAATAAAAATGCAACTTTATTACGTAAATTATTAGACTTTGACCCTAATTTTTTTAATTTTTTTAGACGAGATAAAATGTCAAAAGATGATGTCATGAACCTATCTTCATTTTTGGGAGCTCAACTAAGACTCCTCCATGAATTACCGCTTCCTTATTTAAATAATAATATAATAAATGTGCATAAAAACCCTCAAGAATCTGAAATTTTACGGGATTTCGAAATCCCGCAAGAGTGGGAATTCTTTGTGACTTATCTTCACGAGAGAAAAAAGAATGCTAAAACTCGTTTAGAACAATGGTATGTTTTTTAATATCCTGTTTAATTTTGTTTATTTGTCAAAATTTCTTGTATTTTTTATGTTTATAAAATTAAATAAAATGAATAATAAATATAATATTTTGGTGATTTTTAGGGGAGATCCTATTCCGATGGCTCTGATTGAGAAAGTTGAAGAATATCTTCCCAAAAGTCCAATGTTTCTGCTTGATTTAATTAAGGTAAAATATTTCCTTAATTACTGAAATTGAGTTAAATAATAATAATAATAATAATTTTTTTTTTCAGGTCGAAAACAATAATAAATTAACCGTGAGCAATTCTCCTTCATGGATCCATTCAGACGTAATGGACGATAATATTCTCATGCAGCCTCTAAATAATAATTCTACCGTAAATGATTCTACGCAATGGATTCCATCTCACCTCATTGATTTCAGCGATCTTTCTATCGGTCCTCTCTCCCTCTCCTCTCCTTCTCTCTTTCTTTCTTTTACACACACATATTTAATATTTGATATATATTTGATTAATTAATATAGGGGATCGGCTCTTAGATATAATTCCGTTATATCTGGATGTATTTCGAGGCGAAAAATCTCTTCTCAAGAAGTTTCTAGAAAATTACGCTCTTCCTTTTTCCAACCTCAAAAATCATAATATTCCACAAGATCCCAAGTTTAGCAGAATTTCATATCGCGCCATGTAAGAATTTATTTTCATTAATTTTATCTGATGAATTTATTTTCATTATTATTTTTTATTATTAACAGGTGTTATTGTATATTACACGATGAAAATGTGTTGGGCGCGATATTTAGTTTGTGGAAGGAATTAAAATCGGCAGTAAATTGGGAAATTGTGGAATTTTCCGTTTGGGGAGAGCTGAACGATTATCAAGTTTCTCTCTCTAAAAACCCTTTTTAAGATAGGTAAATGAATAAATACAACATATTCAAACCATAATGATTTTTTTTAATAATTTATGCATTATTTATTTAATCCAAATTGTGGAAATTCATTATTTTTTTACGATTATTTGGAATTTTTAACATTGTTGCTGAATAAGAGGATAATGTAATTTTCTTTGCATTTTAACAAATGAGTGAATTGTTGCTGATTAAACAAATAGAAATAAAACAATTTCGGAGAAAGAAACAATTATTATTACCAAAGCAGCAAAATACAAGTGTCATGTTATTTCAATTTAGTAGCTGAAAGAAAACTTACATGTAAAAAAAATATTTTCAGCTATTATTTATTTTCTCTATGAATCTTCATATCTTTTTTACGTATATATAATATAAATATGATTCACAACTTTGGTCTATGCATAAGGAGCTGGAGATTGAGTCGTCTGCTTCACCATTTTCAGTGCTACACAAGGCTGATCATAAGGCACCTATCAGTACAAAAATAAACTTATTTAAAAATTTGTTTGTAACTTAATTTATATTAAAAATAATGCAATTTTCATACAAATAATCTTAAAGCTGGTTAGTGATATTTGATATTGTACTTACGAAATGTCCAGCGTGCAAAACCCAGTAAAAATGGAAGTTTTTGAAAGAACGGTAAAAACCCTTTGTGCTGCCATCTTTACCGTTGCAATACAACGGCTCTCTCTTCAAGCTCGTAAATTTCTTTAATCCATCCCATCTAATTAAAAACATATTTAGGAATATATATGATCAAAACTTTGTAAATGGAAAAATGATGATCGAACTAATAAAATGAGAGCTCTTACTTGAGTTTTTGAACCCATGCTTCGGTGCCCTTTGTTGCGCATATTATGTCAAGCTACAAAAGAAAAGGGCAATTAGTTGAATAGAAAAATAAAACAGTTTATTTTTGTCCATCAATTTATTTTAAGTTATATCATTATATGGATAAAAAATAAAAAGTTTATTGCTCAAAAAAAGGTTAAATGAGTACTTGTCCACTGTAGACTGTTACATTCACACCAAGAGAGATGAGCTTATCAACCTGAAATTATTAATTTCATTAATCTTGTCATTCTTTTAAGTTGAATCATACTTTATAGGGACTAAATTGTAAGTTTCTCACCTCGTCAATTCTTGGTTTCATGAAGTCGCTCGATAGAGCACTAAATACATCATTAGATTGTTCTTCCCATCTGTTAGAAATTCAAAACTAGTATACTAATTTTCCAAAAATTTAAGAAACTTTTGAAATTTTTGAAATATAGGGTTTGTATGCCTCTAATTTTTGAAATTTAAGAAACTTTTTCTCATAAGTCCATCAATTATTGTTTGATTACCTAACATTTTTGGGGATTATCTTGAGCTTTTCTCTTATCGCACCATTCATTAGATCCGTTAGGGTTTCAGGATTAGTTGTTGCTTTGGTACGAAGATACGAACCGTAACTTTTCATAGATAACCCTAAATTTAACTCGTTATTATTGTTTGTACTGACAGTAGTACCCAGAGGATCCATGTCTGAATCCAGCAAAAAATTGTAGAAGTCCTGAAAGAAATAATAAGATTCTCAAATTAATCTACAAATGCTCGAAATTTAAAAAATAAGTCAAGTCTATAACTTTGTTCTCAAACTATCTCAAAACAGAATATGTATGTATATATACATATTAGAAAAATGACTTACAACAGAGTTACTGCTTGAAGTAATGAGAACTTCCAATTCGCCCCAACTGTTAGTAGCGTTGTCAAATTGTTTTGTAGCTATTTCATCTTTAATTTTCTCAGCCAAACTGACAAATTAGTCAGAAGCAATAAAATGATTTATTGACAGATAATTCATAGATAAGACGAATTTAGTTTGATGTAATCTATATCTAATACTAATACTAATAATAATACTAATACTAATATTAGAAGTGGAGGCCGATGCAATTTTTGACAGCCCATCAGTGTGCTACATGTGTCTTGGGCCCAATCAGGGATGAAGTGTCCCTACTTGACTGGAGTGGGCCATGAGCTCTTCAAGATTTTGACGGAATAGTATATATTATTATTGTTTTAGTGAATTTTTTATACAGTATTAATCAATAGACATAATTTTTTTTGGCCCCCCAGTAAATCCAATCAAACTCCGTCTTAGACCTAATTCAATAGCAAATATTTAGTACGCTTGGTTCACATAAACCACATGCTAAATTAATCGGTCTATGGTCCGCTGCGTGTGAACCCACCTCTTTCTTTCCACGAGTGAGGTTTGTCCGTGCCGGGCGCAGGCTGCATCACAGCCATTCATGTTGCCTCTTCAAACCGCCTCTAAATCTTTCTCCCTTCAACCCGTCTGAATTACTGTTTTTTCAATTTTCATAATTAATTATTTATAACTAATAGTAATGGGGATTTAATAAGTAATAATAATTTAGTCGCACAATTTTAGTGAGCTAGTCAAAGATCCTCTAGTAGAAGTGATAATGCATCTCACCAATTCAAAGGTTGTAAATCTAAATATTGATAAAATCAAGTTTCTTTGAAAATAAACGTGAGACTTATGAGTCCTCTCTGTTAAATAAAAAAAAAAATTTAATGAGCTAAGGATCGGTAACGGCGACACATTTTGTCCCATTTACTGATCAATTGCCCAATTTCTAGGGTTTGCTCAATAGAGTTGGGCGATTTCTATCACAATCAGTCCGTCTCCGTTTGATTCTCTTGATTAGACAAATAACACTAGATTCATGGATTAGAATATGTCTGCAAACTAGAATATGCCATTGCTGTCTCTGGATCTAAGAGAGATGAGTCGTTGGGAGAAGAAAGAATTTTATTTTGCGAACTTGGGTTTATATTAAATGCTTACTCCCATGAAGCTTGTGTTATGATTATATGTACTGGTGTAAAACGTAAATAAAAACTCTGGTCTATTTGAATAGAATCATGTTGGTCAAAAATTTCTTCAACAGTCAACCATACAAAGTACACAATTTAAGATCTTTGTGGCAAATATTGCAAGTTTATATCTACATGTACAAGGCGGCAAGGCCTCAGAAGTCAGAAATAACAAATATTGTGTAAAATATATCTTTCTATGTCAAACAATATTTGTCAAAATCCAATTTTTTGAACTGATTCAACCGATTTCAGTTAAAAAAAAGATGCGGCTGACATAAGCCATTTCTTAAAGTTTTATTTTGAAGAATTGAATCGGATTCGGGTTTTACCTAAGGGCTCGAGTGTACCGGCGGGTTGGGGTTGGAAAAAGAACCCGTAATAGTTTCCGGTTTGGGTTATGGTAAAACCCGAAATTTTCGGGTTGAGTTTCAGAATGGGCAAAGCTGACTCCGAACTAATTCGTCGACAAGCCTACGTGGTCCACGGATTGAGTAAGTATTTTATTACTTTAATTTAAAAAATTTATCTATTGCATAAAACAAGTTAACATACACCAAGTGTTTTTTTAAGAATGATTTATAATTCAACTTTGCACAAACGCCTGAATTGTGAATATAATTTCACAATTTTTTTATATATAAACCCAGTTCATCAACACCAACAATCTATTTAAACTATGAGCTTATTCAACAAAGCATGGAATAGATGAATAACGGAAAAGAGAATGTACTGTGATTCATTTAAAAGCAGCCCACACAACATATTTGATGGACTTGGGCACAAATCAATATTATTGTAGTGTCACTACCAGAGTGACCCATTTAGAGTGTTAAATTGTCATTTATTTCAATGAATATTGATGCATATTTGAATTTTATGCTATTTTTATTATAATATATTGATATTTTATCTATAATATAATCTAAAATAATAAAAAAATAATATTTTTTTCAAATAATTATATTTGAACATTTACAACAATACCGAAATTAAATTATCACAACTCTTCTGAAATTATATTAATAATATGATGATCAATAAATAATAAAATATAATTGTAATAATGCTATATAAAGTTTTTATAATATATAGTTATTTTATAATCACTTTGTTCACTAAGATATATGTTTTATATTTGAAAATGGACTTATAATATTATAATATATCATTATTTAAAAATAACCTTATATATATAATATAATGCCTACTTTGAACATTAACAAACAAATAACAATGTATCATTTTAGCGTTACGAGAACAAAAATAAAGAAAGTCTAACAGTGTTCGAACAGTTCGGTTTATTCGGGAACCGAATCAAAGCAGTCAAATTTAGTTAATCCAATATGGTTCTGCGGTTCGTCCAATTCATTTTAAAGCTACATTATCGGTTTTACCGGGTCGGGTTTGATTTATTATATCCGAACAAACCAAACCAATTGAATTATATTCCTTTTAATTATTTCTATTTTAGCATTACGAGAACAAAAATAAAGAACGTCTAACAGTGTTCGTTCAGTTCGGTTCATTCGGGAACCGAATCAAAGCAGTCAAATTCAATTAATCCAATAGGGTTCTGCGGTTCGTCCAATTCATTTTAAAGCTACATTATCAGTTTTACCGGGTCGGGTTTTATTTATTATATCCGAACAAACCAAACCAATTGAATTATATTTCTTTTAATTATTTCTAATTATAACTAAAGTAATTATAATAATGAATTTATAACTAATTATTATGGTTTTAATAATAAGTCTGAATTAATGAGAACATCTTGGTTATTGTTTTACGCTGCAATTTTTTTTAAGGCAGCGTCAATTATAATTTTGAGATACCAGTTTGGACATAAATAAATTGAACTTTAAATAGATAATTATTGATGATACAATTTATGTAATATCTTAAGATAAATGTCAAAAATAATTAGGTACTTCATGCCAGATAATCAACTAGAATAAAAATTGTAATTATTATATATTTTATTTTTATCAATTATATTATAATTAATTTTACTATGAATTACAAAAATTATAGACACGCGCACAGCATACCTGTTAGATTGTGCAGCACCATTGCTGTCAAGCCTTGACACATCAAGTAAAAGTGGTCCCCATGAAAACTACAATACCAATTATTCAACATTACAACTAATTAATTAAGTTATATCAATTTCTTTTTGTGAAGGAAAATCTTGCCATATGCAAAATTAGTATTCGGTCAACTCTGAATCAAATTTAATTACAAAAGACAAAGGAAAAAGTATTTGTCTTAGTCATGAGTTGGAAAATCCATTGAGAAAAGATGTTATAACTTTAGAAAAAAAACAATGAGGTCCATTTTTCTTCTAAATCTCTAATTTTTTTTTGATTAATTGCCCTAATAACTCACCACAAAATCTTCCGGAGAAATCCAACTATCTCCAATTGCAACCCCTGAAATAATAAGAGCATTGATATAAAGTTATAAACATAACCTTTTTTTACTATCCATATGAAAAAACATCTAAAATTATCCATTATCAATTAACATTTAATTTATCATTTTAATGCTAGTTTTCTATATCTCTATGTACCATTTTGCCGTAACTTAAATTATTTACCTCCAAATTTAAGATTTAAATTGCCCGATTTAATTGAATCCATGATCGACAAACCGAGAGTAACAGTGTATTTCCCTCCATATGACTCAGCAAAAATATAAAGAGGACTTTCTTGCATTGTCAAGTTTTTGTTGTATATTTCTTTAAGTAGTGTTGTTAAATCGCTTGCTGCTTCTTCATCTGTTTTGACAAGTAGACTTGTATTTTCCACGTAACTAAAGCCTGTTCCAACTGGATTATCCTTTTAAATAATATTAAATAAAAATTAGATAATATTGAATAAAATTAGCGAAACATAGATATATTTTATTTAATGGTCTTATAGTTGATATACCGAGTTATTGTTGGAAACATGTAGATATTATTTCTACGAAGTTAAGTAGTATCTTAAATTTTTATAAATTTATATACACGAATAAAATGATGTATGATTAAAGTAGAAATATATAATTTAATCAAAACAAGAAATAAAATTAGATACTTTATTGAAAATAATATATATTGGTAAAACTAATTAATTAATTAAAAAAACTTACCACAAAAAGAAGATTGCAAAGCTGAAGCCATGTTGAATTTCTCGGTTTCAAATTCAAATCCAATGGCCCGATTTCTAGAAAATTACCGATTCCTACGCCTGAAGCACCCTTTTTTATTACGAAAAATTCAAATAAATTCAAATTAGAATATAATATGATTTTTTTTATAATTTACATTTTTAATTTAGTTTAAGAACTTACCGGCCCGCCTTGTAACCAAAGCACAGTTGGCAATGGCATCGACTCAGTTTGTGCTGGGCTTTTGTAATACCACCAAAACATATGTGCTTCTATAAATTTAAAGTATAAAATTATAAATATTGTGAGTTGTTTTATGAAATAATCTTACAATAAAAAGATTTTGCAAACGTTTTCATGTTTGATTTTGTACAATTAACATTCTCAAACTTTTCAGCATTCTAAATTATCTGCTTGTTTTTCTATTTTGGATTCTGGGAGTTCTTTATAGTTTTTCCATCTCAAAATAATGAGAAAATAACAAGAATAAAAAAATCGAGCTATAAAGTTCAAATAAATAACAAAAATAATAATTTCGAACACTTAAAAGTTCATACCGCTATTTGTGCATATTTTTTTTAATGAATCAATTTTGCATTTCTAAGACTGTATAAAAGAAAACTAGAATATTATAGAAACATATAGATAATATAAAACAGATAAATGAGAAAAGCTAAAGAAATAATATAGTTTAGTACTTGGTCTGACTTGAACGTAGCCCCATTGCTCTGTTTTATCACTTGTACCATCACTTCTCACCAAATCAATGGAAAATGAAGAGAGAAAGAGAAGAAGCAAAAGGATGGAAAAAACAGATAATTTTTTCATGATTTTGAAGTGTGAATGAAAAAATAAAAAGAGAGGCGATAATTAATAAAGAAAGGAATAGAAAATAAGGTCCCCCACCTAACTGACCAACCAAATCGATACAAAAATTGAATGAAAGTGGTGGCTTTCAAGCACGAACTAGTCTATTTATTTTTCTTGAATTAATATTTTTTTTCATGTGATTTTTTGAATCAATAGGCGAATGATTTCTTTTATACCACTTCCATGTGTTTTATATAGTTTATTTTGAGATGCTTGTATATAGTTTTTTTGGGTATTGAATTTTGTTCATATATACTTTATTTTGATTTTTTTTTTATTTATAATTTGTTTTAAGTTTATATATTACTCCAACTAGGCAGTCATACCTGGTGATACCCTCAAATCACTTGCTGTGGTGGTTGAAATGTCTGCATAGTGTTTTTTTTTTAACTCAATATTGGATATTGTTTCTTTTACATATCTGCATTATTTTAATTTTTTTTCATATAATTTGTTTGAAGTTATTATCTAAACAATGGAATCATTATATCAGGTTCTTACATAAATGATCTCCAAAATGAGTAGTTTTTCAAAATAATTCTTTTTCTTGAAATGGTGGCTTTCGAACAACTGGTCTATTTCTCTATTTATTATTTATTTTCTTGATTGAATTAGTACATTTTAATGTGATTTTGTCGAATTAGTAGGCTGATTTTTATATTACTTCCACGTGTTTTGTTACTAACCATGGTTAGTAGTTGAGATGTATATATATAGTTTGTTCTAGGTTTATATTATACTCGAAGTAAGGAATCATTTCTGACGGTATCCCTCACATAAATGATAAATGTCACTCCAAATTGAGTTATTTTTCAAAAATAGCATTTTTTTTTCAAATTTGTAAAATAATGTATCATATCAACAATGTTGGGCTGATTGTGCAAGTGCTTCCTAAAAAAAAGTAAAACTGCCAATGCCATTTTTGTAAATTTAAGCAAATTATTATTATTATTGTTGAATTAGTATTTTTTTTAATTTGATTTTTTAGATTTATAGGCGCATGGTTCTTTCCTTTGCTACATACTGTGGTTGTTGAAATGTCTGCATTTGTTTCTTTTCTCAGTATTGGATATTGTTTCTTTTTCATATCTGTATTATTTTGATTTTTTTTCATATATATTTTTTTGAAGTTTATATATTTTCTGAACATCATTATATCAGGTCTCTCTATTTTCTGAACATCATTATATCAGGTCTCTCACGTAAATGTTACTCCAAATTGAGTAATTTTCTGAAATGGTCCTTGTTCAAATAAGAACTAGTCAGTTTCTCTATTTATTATTTATTTTCTTGCTTGAATTAGTATTTTTCTTATGTGTTTTTTCTTAATTAGTAGGCTGATTTCTTTTATATTACTTCCATGTGTTTTGTTACTAACTGTAGCTGATAGTTGAGAATTGAGATGCTTGCATAAGTTGCATATAGTTTTCTTTATCTGTATTAATTTTCAATAAGTCTACACAACCGGATACCACAACCGGATGATGATTTGGCATATTCATTACTCAATTTTTTGATGAGATGGACAAGTCCGGTTGCGGAGACTTATTAATTAATTTTATATGTTATTTTAATTTTTTTATATATAAATATGTTTTAGGTTTATATTTTACTCAAAGTAAGGAATCATTTCTGATGGTATCCCACACATAAATGATAAATGTCACTCCAACAGAGTAATTTTTCAAGAATAGCATTTTTTTTTTTCAAATTTGTAAAATAATGCATGTATCATATCAACATTGTTGGGCTGATTATCAAATTATGGCTTCAATTTCCTGAAATTCCATTTAAACTCAACCTACACCATTTATTGAGGAAAATAAATATTTCAATTTTGGGCAGGGAGATTAAAAGTTAGTTATCCATAAGATTGTTTAGATCAATTAATTAATATCTCATCTCACAAAAATTACATTTGTATTACAATTTAATTGAATCACGACATCACTGCAATATGCAATACTGTGAATTTATGCGGTACCAAATTGACAGAAAACAACAAAAGGTTCAATAACTAACCTAATTCCACTACCAACAAATTCGACAGATTTTTAACTTGTTTGTACAATATCAGAATACCAATTAAATCAGTTGAACAAAATGCATTGATTAAATGAATCGATCAACACATAGCGCCATTTAGGTATCAATTAATTCTCAATTATGAAACTAAAAGAACCAACAACAACATTGGTGCCAACCAACTGGTACGAACCGGCACCTGAGTACCCAAAATCCATTATTACTTCAAATTCTTATACAACAAAACTGAAAACCCAAAACCCCAAAATCTAATCCTAATCAGACAGAAAGAAAGAAAACAAACCGATAAACAAAGATTCAAACTTTCGATCAGAAATTATTCCAACACAACCTTGGCACCGAGCTGCTTCATCTTCTCGACAATCTTCTCAGCCTCCTCTTTACTCAAACCTTGCTTGATCACGGCCGGAGCTTTCTCCACCAATTCCTTGGCCTCCTTCAGCCCCAAATCAGTAAACCCTCTCACCTCCTTAATCACCTTGATCTTACTCGCCGCCTCAAAACTCTCCAGTTTCAGATCAAACGTAGTTTTCTCTTCCTTCTTCTCCTCAGCAGCTCCTCCACCCTCATCAGAGGCGGAGAAGGAAGGGGCGGCGCCGGGAGTGAGGAGGGCGAAGATGGGGAGCTGATCGACGCCGAGGCGGGATTGCAGGGCGGAGGAGAGAGAGGAGGCTTCGAGGAGTGTGAGGGCTGAGATCTCATCGACGATGGCGGAGACGCGCGCGGAGGTGGAGGGCGGAGGAAGGGTGGAGAATGTGCGGAGATGGCCGGATCTAGGGTTAGGGTTTTGGAGGAGCCGGCGAAGGCGGAGGAGGAGAGGTCGCGCCATTTTTAGGGTTTTAGAATGAATGGAGTTCCCAAGTACTGAAATTCTAATTCTAATTATAATGTTACTATGTAAATTAATTCTAATTCTAATACATACATTTAGATTGGAGATTTATACAGTAGAAAAGACTGAAATTTTAATTTAGCTTGGAGATGTGAAATATTTATTATATTTCTAAATGAATTTTAAAACATTATATTTCTGAGATTGTTGTAAGTTAGAAATAAAATTAATTATCTTATTTTAAGATTGCTGTTAGTTAGAACTTGTTAGAATATATTTTAAAACATTAATTATCTAACTGATTATAGAAATTTATAATACATTGGTATACATCTTTTATATAATATTTTGTCATGAACTTAAAGTTCATTTTTACATATTCAAAGAAAAAACATTAGGAATAAAACCATATTAATATAGAGTTGAAAAGAAATAATATCAGATGAATTTATACATGAAAATTTGAACACTGGAAATAAAATATTTTAGCATTAGAAAAGTGGGACTGTCATGTTGCACGATGTACAACCGTCCTGCAAATCAGGTCATAATTTAATCGATCATCAAAATGTTATACATACAGGCTGTACAACACATGCCACATTCTAAATA
The DNA here is from genome assembly GCA_027726005.1 of Juncus effusus. Classification (NCBI taxonomy): domain Eukaryota; kingdom Viridiplantae; phylum Streptophyta; class Magnoliopsida; order Poales; family Juncaceae; genus Juncus; species Juncus effusus. The sequence continues at coordinate 9,614,995 of CM050905.1, read as the reverse complement.
TTTTACTATATGTAATATACACAAAAAAAGAATAATACTTAAATCCACCAAAAATTTGCCAAAGTATTAACGAAAAATTAATCCGCCAAAAATTCGATTGAACTCTGATTAAGTTTCATCGAAAGGCATTTCATCCTCATCAAAATCAAAATCGCCGTCATACCCCACACTTTCTCTCGGCGCTTCTCTTTCATCTTGATTTCCACCTAAACATTCAAAACAAAAAATAAAGTCAAGAATAACATCTTCCACTTTTTATAACGACTAAGAATTATATTTTTAACTTTTCGCATAGTATAATCGATATTCTCTACATAATACAGGCTGGCTTGTAAACAGAACAAAAATTCTACACAATAAAGCATGATAACAACATGGCAATGTCTTTAATGCAAATATTACAATTGGCATGCTGTATATTTTCTGTGCTTTCTAACGGGTATAAATGATATACAGAATATAGGGTTCTAAATGAAACAAAAATGCTACACAACATGATAATTTAGCATAATGACAACATGATAATGTCTACAATGTGAATATTATATGTAATAATCTCATAAACAAAACAACAAAGTAGATATATTTTAATCAACCAACCTGAATGATCCTTACGAGTATTCCTACTGGTGAGTTTCTTCGTATGCTGCCTAATCAGCTTCCTGGCCTTCGTAATCGTCAGCTGTCTCGCGAACGGCGAGAACTCGGCTTCTCCATCGCTCATCTTCCCTCTCAAATCCCCTTGGTCTCCATCGCCCCTCATGGTCCTCAAAACAAGCTTCTTGGCCTTTTTGCGCTGGGACCCGAAAAGTCCCTTAATCGCGGTCACGAACCCCTCGCCGGCGCCCTGATCGGAGGACTGCTTTTTGAGGAAGGTGGAGATGAGGTCATCGTCGGAGGAGGAGGAGAGAGAGAGGGAGGCGGGGATGGAGGGTTGCGAGGAGAGTGTTGGGAAGCGAGATTTGTCCTTGAATTTCTTGCCCTGTGAAAGAATTGCAGATTTGTAAATTATCCTTTTTTTTTAGATGGGTTGAGAGGCTTTGCTGAATACTTGAACTTAGAACATGTTGCTATATATGGAATATGTTCGACCAGCTAGATTGTGGGTCATTTGCTAGAGAGTTGTAAATTAGAGTTGTATATAATGATGTTAAGATTTTTGTTGTGTCGTTAAAACAAAAGGGATTTTGAAAGTGTTTTAAAGTAAGAAAATATCGGACTTGGAATGTCCGGTAGCAAGAAAGTATCGGACTTTCAAAATAAGGTACTTTAAAAGAGACAACAAAATTTCAAAATCTGTCTTGAGTTAGTTTAACAATAAAGTTGAAAAATAAGTTATTTTGAGAATTTCAAAGTTTTCTTGGGTTAATTTGAGAATCTTACTTATAATATTTTTGAGGTTTTTAAGCACAACAAATAGTTTTTTTTCTTTTTTTTTCATTTACTTGTAATTTTTTAAATAGAGAAAAATGAATTGAGAGGACTTACTTGCATGCCCATTACGGATTTAAAAACGCCCAAAACGATATGCTTTTTAACTCGGCCAAATAATCGCGTCCAAGTTCCGGTAAAATTCTCACGGTGAAAAGTATCCATCAACAATCGTAAATCTTTAACAGCCAAAGATCCTTCGTAGGTAAGAAGCAACTCAACCTATCAATTAAATATCATTTCAAAAAATATAATTAGTGAATATTACATAGTCAGTACATTTATTCTTGCTTAGAAAAATGCTTCACATCATGACAAAAAACATGGTGTCATTATGACCACGGTTTGTAGTGAAAATATTACAAACAGTATAACTATATTCAGTTGTAATATTCTGCACTATAGACCACATCATGTTGTCATGCTTTTTTCTTTTTTATCATACTGTGACATTTAATAAGTACATTATTCGTTACAAGATTCTTTAGGCAACTCAACCTATTTAATTTCGTTCTTGCTTCAAAAATATAAAAATTCTACACAACATGACAATATAGCATCATGGCAGCATGACATAGTCTATAGTCTAATATAGCTAATTCTAACACTTACACTATAGACTCTATCTTGCTGAATTATTGCTTTATTGTCATGTTATGTAGTGTTTTGACTAAAACTATGAGAATTAGTAACACACAATTACATTAATTTCAAGATTCTTTAATAAAATAAAAACTAACCTGGCTTATCTTAAAACTCTGAAACTCAGTCAATTTACGCGGCTTCACAACTTTCTTACTATCATCACGCGGGGCCCGGCCCGATTGAGACCCTCTTTTCGAATCCTTACTTTTACTTTTCGCCAGCTCAACATCTTGAATTTGCTCGATCGACAAATTTAAATTCTCGTTTTTGGATATATTTTGAGACGATTTTTGATTAGTGGCTTGTTTAACTATTTCGTTTGCTACTGAATCAGCGATCGTTTCTTCCCAAGTGGCTTGGTCAAAAGAAGAAGTTCTTCTTAGTTCTGATTTTGTAATTGAGTTTGAACTTGAGCCCCATAGATTTAAGCCGCCTTTTTGCGATTTTCCACCCTAAATTTACGACGTTACAAATTTGAAATTAAATTTATGTAAGAATATTACTTTTTTTTATATTAAAAGAGTGAAATTGTTTGATTTACGTGAGAAGAATCGCCACGAGTGGAAGATTCATATGAGAAATGAGAACTTGTTTCTGACGAGTCTTGGGCCGATACGGTTTTCTTGACTTTTCTTGTCCCGGCAATAGTTGAGACTTTCCAAACCTCCTATTATTAAAATAAAAATAATTTATATCTCAAAAAATTGATAAATATCTCAAAATATCAAAGTTTGACTCGAAATGAAGGATAGAAAAGTCAAACCTGGCGTTTGTGCGAGTGTTGTTCTTCATCGGGGAAAAAATACTCCCACATCATGCGATACATTGATTCAGTTAAATGTATCTTTAGTGGATATATATCAACCTGCAAATTTTATTTCATAAATATCATAAGTTCAATATTTAAGCTATTAAACTGACTATAATTTTTTTTATCTTAATCACCAAAAAGGACTCGATGGGAGAACTTCCGTCTTTTGGAGCTCCTTGCTTTGAGTTTATACGAACCATCACATTTCTACAATTCAATTATCACAAAAAATAAATATAAATTATAAATAAAAACAAAAATTAGAATAAAAAATTATTTTTAACATACTTTCCCCACTCAGGAGGAGGATTCCATGCAGATAATAAAGTATTTGATTTCGCATTTTGAAGGCAATTTTTTATCACGACCGATTTTGTCGTGAAGTTCGATACGCCTTTGTCTCTAAAATCTCTATCAAAATCATAAACCTGTCAGAAGTTTAAAAAATAGATCAATAAAAATAGAGAAAAAAAGAAAAATTTCAGAAACCCTATCATTTTTTAGATTTCTTCAAAGATCTCTTATAACGTGGATTGAATTAATATATAGTTGACATAAAATTTATATATTATATTAATTATAATAGTAATTATATACTGATTATTGTTTCAAATATTCATATGATTTTTAATATTAAAAAATATTATAACTATAGGGGGTAAAAAAAAACTCACTCCACTTTATAGGGGGTTTTGCGGAATCCAAAATGTGAAGTTTTTTTAATATTCAGAAATATTAGGGTTTTGTTGAGAAATTTCCCAAAAAAAGAAAAAAAATGAAAGAAAATAATAATATTTACCATGTCATTTATTTCGGTCTCGGCAAATGATTTACCGTCTATGAGCATACTCCAAACAACTTTTTCAATTTTCATAGAAATTCGCATTGCATAAGAAGGACTTTTGTTCTTCTCTTTTTCTATGAGTTTCACTTGCACCACTTTTCCAATTGTTTCTCTTAATTCAGAAATTGCTTCTTTTTTCAATTTTCTTGTAATTTCCAGCTCCTTTTTCAATCCTTGGATCTGTTAAGAGTAATTTAATTGGGCTGTTAAGTTTAAATCAAACTAAGAGTGAAAACATAAAATAATGGATTAGGTTCAATTGACCCACATCCTTATCATGCCAATATATCAAACATTTGTCATATCTCAAAATCGGAAATACTAAATATACTTTCTGAAGTAGGAAATATTAAATATATCAACTATATTGTTGAAAATATACAATTTTAGTATGTCAGACAGAATTTCGTAATAATCCGAATTTTACATTTTTCATCTATATGGTTGATTATCAATTTAGCATTTGTTATAACCAAATTAGATATGTTAGCATGACTTAATATTGGCCATTAAACCTAACCCTAAAATAAAATAAAATAAAATAAGATAAAATGTACATACCAACAAAGGTCTTGAGCATAACACAATAGTTCCATTATTACTTCCATTATCCTCCAATTTCGATCCTGACTCAGTCGCCACGTCAGCAACCGAAAGAGATGACAGCGTCCTGATGTCATCGATCAGAACCTTGGTCTCACGGTCTCTTTTTTCTAATTTAATTTTCGCCAGCTCGACCTCCTCGATTCCGTCGGGGACCACCTCGTCAGACTCCTCTTCTCTTGAATCTTCATTGTCCTCTCCTTCCTCTTCTGATGGGTATGTTAGATAATTGTTCTGAGGCCTGAAATAATATTAAATGTATGTAAATATCATGACATATTAAGGGGATTTAAAGAAATAATAATTTTTCTGAATATTTAAAAAAAATCCTGAGTTTTCATATTTTGAAATAACCCCCTTGTTATTTTTAAAAGGAAATACTAATCACAGAGGGTTATTTGAAAATCTGAAAACTAATGGTTTTTTACAATATTCAGAAACATTAGGAGGGTATTTTGAAAATTTCCCAATATTAAATACACTATACTGAAATAATATAGGGAAAATAATAAAATATTGAAAAAATAAGACGTTATTGTTACGAAACGAGCCAAAATATTGCGTGATATTTGAAATTATTTAAGAGAAATAAATAATGTAATATTGGAAACAAAGAGAATGTACTTGGGAGAGCGAGCGAGAAGAAGATTGGTCAAGACGTCCATCATGACTTGGAACTGACGAGAGGTCATCGACGCCGCAATGCTCGGCGAATTAAACGTAAGCTCTTTCAACGGTTTAACCTTCAAACAAAAACAAAAATCACCATAAAACCAACCAAATTAACAACACTTTCATAATCAACGTGAAATGATTATTTTTCGGAAAATTTACACAAAAAAAAAAAAAATTGCATTACGCACGCCTAAATTGCAAAAATGCCGACACATTCTTCATCAATTCAAAAAAACAATCCCTAACGTTAAACCCTCAACTAACGATGTTAGATTAACACGTCTAATTTCAAAATCATAGGATTTTTTTTGCAATTTAGGCCTAATGTAGGGGCTTTTTTGCTAATTTCCCTAATTTTCAAAAAATCACACCAAAAACAACCAAATCAACAACACTTCCAAACTAACCTCACTAAACCCTAAAACATAATTTTGTACAAACACAATACCTTCAACTCGGGCCCGCCCTTGTGGCGCGTATACCTAAAGAACATCTCGCAGGGTGTAAAAACTCGTTCGAGCAAAGCTCCTGTCCTTTTCACCTCCGACTTTTTCAAAATTTTCGGGAGCCACTGGAGCCCGGCGCCGGGGTCGACGTCCGTTGGCGCCACGTGCGCCTGCACGTGCTCTAACATTATTACTAACTCTGATCTGCTCCACGTCATGTTGTTGTTGGTGTTGGTGTTACCTGTGCAATGCAGTGTAATGTAATGTAATGTTGTAATAATAATAATAATAATAATAATAATAATAATAATAATAATAATAATAATAATAATAATAATAATATAATAATAATATAATAATAATAATGTAATGTAATATAATAATAATATAATATAATATAATATTGTAAATTCAGTAATAAAAAATATTGTTAAAATGGGTATATTCTGGTACTACAACAATGGCATTACCGTTGTTGGTATTACTGTTGTTGGTGTTGGTGTTAGTATTATTGCTGAGGGCTTGAGCGATGAGTTGATAGCCGACGTGGAGGATGGAGTGGAACGAATGGAGAAGGACTTTTCCACTGGCCGCCGCGAGAAGAAACCGGCCCTGTTGTAAATATAAGAAAGATAATGTTTTTTTTTCTTTTTGTAACGATGTATTTATTTTACGAAAAGATTATGTTTTATTGGTTGTGATGAAATGTTTGGACTTACGTTGGCTTCTTCGGAGTGTAGGTTGAACTGCGGTGCGATAACGTTCACTATGAAATGCTTCGTCTCTTGCTCCTTCTCCGCTTCCACGTTATTTCCCTTCCCCACTTTTTAATCCAAAAATACACAAAAAATAAATAAATAAACACAAACAAACAAATTAATTAATTAATTAATAAAATTTGAAAACAAACCTGGCGAAAAACCAGACGGAACATCGACCTTGCTAGACTTATTAAACTCAATATTTTCCCCACGGTCCGGCGAATGAGGTGCCTCCACGTCATCACCATCAACCGGGTCACTTTCCCGACCCGTTTCGCCCTCCTTCTCTTTCTCTCTCCTCTCACTCAACTTTCTCTGAGCATAAACCCTAGACGGCGAGGGTTTAGCCGGCTCGAAAGCCTTACTCATCGCTCCAACCCAACTAAAAACCGCATTTCTATTTTCCAAATTCCATAAAATTCTCAAACCGTAAACGTAAATACGTTGACAATTATCGGCCACAACGACGTTAAATCCATCGTCATCGCTCAAATCCGACGGCTCACGATCATCATCACATTCATTATCAAATTCCGATTTGATCTTATCATTTAAATCGTTGTTGTTTCTTGATTTTGTTGCTTCACGCCACATCAGCAATCTTATCGGGTCGGCTTTTGGAGCTTGGCGTCTGATCGTAATGTACTCTGAGTAAAGAAGGAATCCTTCATCTTTGTATTTTTCATGTCTTTCATTATTTGTGTTGTTTATGTTTCCTTTGAGTGAATGGAGGTCTAGAGCTTGGTAAACGAGATCCATAGTTTCACGTTTGGAATCGAAATAATATTGTTCATATTTTCCACGGCCAAAACACATTTCATATTTTAATTTCGCGGTACGGAACGATAATCCGTGCGCTGAGTCATCATCTCTTAATGTGACGTAATTTATACATGTTGGTGTGGATTCAAATCGAATGAAATTTTCCGTCATTACTTTATCTAACGGTAAATTTCCCGATCGAACGATACGTGGGACTTTAAATCGTGGCCAACGTGAAAACATGCGTAATTTTTGAGGCGGTAAATAAACCATGTTCCACCATTTGATTAGCCAAGCTAAGTCATGAGCCGCCATGTTAAAAGTCGGAAATTCGGTATTTAGAGGGGTATTTACGTCATTTGAATCGAATGAGGGTTTAAGTGAAAAACCCCATTTTAAGGAGAGAGAAGTGGAGCGAAACGGGTCGAGGACCTTTTCGCGAGTTTTTCCCTCGTTTGGAAAAGCGTGCAAGAAATGGTTAGTTGGCTCGCGAGACTCACATTGCCACTCCATGTCTATTTCGAAAAATAAACTTGGCGATTTTATAAACGGCACGACTTTTCGTGACGGAATATTTAATCTACTATTTTTAACGAGCGTGTATAAACTACTCAAATGAGCCTCTATGTTTTTCGCCTCAACACTCACACGACCGTCTCTTTGTTGAACCTCCAAATAACTCGTCAAAAAGTCGATTTTCTCGTTTTTCTCATACGGATCGATACTAGCGAGCAAATGCCAATGCGTTTCGTTAAAATATAGACTATTTATACCATGAATATAGTTTCTCATGTCATCCCACCAAGGCAAACTCTTCTCCTTTCTTGGTGGCGGTTCGTTTAATGACGACGTTTTTTTACCTAAAACGGCTCGACGTAAAGCTACTGAAAAAGCGTAGCTGATGTCAGCAAAAACCGGCTCGTAACCGACTCCAAAAGAGAGTTCGCCTTTTTGAAAGTGGATTGGTAAATTGGAGTAGAATTTCACAGGTGGAGTTGTGCCGCTTGCAGAACGGAATAATCGGACTTTCCAGTATTTTCCTACAAATACGTCTTGTAGTATTTGAGGCTGGAAATACGTCGCCTGTAGAAAATTAAAAAGAAATAATGTTATAATGCAATGTACAGATATATCTTAATTCTTTTTATTTTTCTTCAAATGTGTTTGTTTTTACAAAAAAAATTACACAGCATGACCAAAAAATATGACAGCACTATGACAAGGTATATAGTGCAAATATTATTATTCATTTACTTAGCAATACATTGTTGCAGTATTTGCACTATAAACCATGTCATATCATGTTTTTTTGGTCATTGTGTGAAACATTTTTGTAAAAATAAAGAGCAAAATATATAAAATAAATTAATAAAATAAATAAATGAAAAAATAACTAACTTGTTGCGCAAGAACAATACACCCATCACATTTCCCAGCCGTAGCGGCCAAAAGAGGATACGTATAATCCCTAATTTGCGCGATCAAACTGCCAGCTGTCAGATTCAAATTGCAACCGTAAAATTTACCAAACGGTACCTCATTTTTCTCGCAATACAAATCCACACTTTTTATAAACCTAATCATTCCTTCTTCTCCCCCTTCTATCGCTGATAAACTCAAATCCACATCTTTTAACTTAACCGAAAAAACCGATTTTCTATTTTCGCTGAATTTAAAACCCGATTGAAACGACCCGTTTGGACACGATCCCGACCCGTTTGAACTCGGTAGTTTCTTACACGCATTATAATACGAACTAAAAGTCCTTTTATATATCTCTTCTCTAGCTTTTTCATTGCTCGATTTACTCGATCCATCACTACTATTGTTATTACTATTATCTTCTTTTGAACTGGATTCGTCCAGTTGATTCAACCGATTTGTCGCCTCACAAATTTCATTTTTCAAAAGGTGATAATGCTCATCAAGCCAACCCTGAATCGGTTCCTCTTCAATTTCACCCACAAGCTCTTTAATCATAAACCTAACAAACCTAACTTTCGTTGACCGATTTTTAACCGGTTTGACTTTTTTAACAATCGTCTTCTTTTCAGGGAAAACGAAATCCGATTTTGCACTGCTTAACAGTTTCAAACACCGAATCGTATCTTCAACCGCATCATCGATTGCACGGATCTCGAGGCGATAAGGCAAGCAAATATTCACATCTCTCGCTTGAACAACCCAATCCAAAGTGGTGATGTGGCAAGTCATGGAAACCGGAATCCTGGAAACCTGAATCCTGCTCGTTCTAAAAACCCTCGCGCAGTTAAACCCTAATTCCAAACCCTCTAACAAAACCCCGATTTTCGCGTTTTCTGAAAAAATAGTTTGCACATTTATTACCGCCTCCACTCCATCTGCCAGCTCAGCAGCGAGTTTTAACTTTTCAATATCAATTGCAAAAACGGATTTCTTCGGTATTTCCTTTTCCGGGATTTCGGTTTTACCGGATTCTTGATCTTGCGGTATTTCAGAATCCGGGTTTTGGATCTTGATTTTGTACATGACGGATTTTACTTTCATAAATGATTCAAAGAGGGCTAAATGTGGATCGGGTTTCCACTTAATGGAAATATCCGTTATGTTTAACAAAGAACACGAATCTTTATCGTTTGACCTTTGTACAAATTTCGCGTTTTTCATGTCGAATAAAGTTAGTTTTGATTCTTCTTTTTCTTTCTTTCCTTCTAGAAGCTCTTTGTATTTGGATCTAGCTCTTTCTAATTCGACTTGTGTTGTGCGTTTTTCCTTGTTCATGCACAAGTTGAGATTGAGAATCTCAAAAGAGGTGCAAAATTTAATTTTGTCACAATTTGAGGGTTGAGTTGCAAAAATGGTCGCGACACGTGGCGTACCGTCATTGCACGTTGTAATCAAAACTCTACCTCCTTGAGATCCGTAATTTACGCGCTTTGGGTCTTGAACTATCATATCTTGTATACTCATTTCATCAAAATATTTAATAAAACACCTGTCCAAACTCAATTTCATAATCTTTTTCGCCCCTTTTTTACCGCTATTATTCTTACTAGAACCAACACTTTTATTTTGTGCTGACTTTTTGGTAGACGGGAGAGTTTTCTTTATCAAACTTTTGAAGGACGAAACCGTAAATAAAATTCTTTCGAGGTGTTGGAAGCATAAATTCACGTCCATTTGAGAAATTTCAAGCGAAGTAACTGAATCGTCAGATTCAGTTTCTTTTTTACCAATATCAGCTCGTATTTTAGTAATGTGTAATAAAGAGGATTTGTCGGTTTTTATTTCGAGGTATTTTTCTTTTATGGTGTGTTGAAATTCGCCTGACATGTTTATGTTTAATTCGCCAAGCTCGCCATGTATTTCCACATTTTTCGCGAAATTATTCGCAAATATATGAGTGGATTGTGAGCAAACCTGTATATTTCAACCGTTAAATTCAAATATAAAGCGGCTATTTTTTTTAAAAAAAAAGACTATATTTTGTTTTATTTTTGATAAATAAGATGTTTTGACTTTGAAACATTAAAAAAATTAACTTTAATGTGTTATTTAGAAAAAACCTAACTCATTTTGAAACAATGGAGAAATGATATGTAAACAACTCAATTTATTTTGAAATGAAAGTCAAATAATTTGAAAAATGTGTCAATCTCGACTATTAGATCCAAAAATATTCATATGGTACAAAAATTACACAAATGTAAATAATAAAAATTCAAGGGACTTACATGTAACAATGGCGAGTTTTCAGTGGTAAACAAAACGATAGTTAATTCAGGTGCCGATCCAGTAAGACTCCACATGATCAATTTCGGTTTCTGTTCGATTATTTCTTTTTCAGAAATATTTTTATTATTATTCTCTTTTTCAGAAAGGACAAGCGGTTTCGGTTTTTTGGCCGGTTTGAGAGAAAGTAACGGTACCAATTTGTGTACCATTAAATTGCATTTTGTACCGCCGAATTTCACATCCGTTTCTGCCCTAATTGGCGCCAATTCCTGAAAATTAATTTATTTAATTTTTTGAAATGGATAATTTGCAAAAAATCCCCTGCATTATGTCCAAATTGCAAGAAATACCCCTCTATTATTGAAAATTGCAAAAAAAAAAAACCTCCATTATTGAGAAATAAATAAAAAATGCAGGGTTCTTTTGCAATTTAGGCATAATGCAGGGGCCTTTTGTAATTTTAGAAAGTTGAAAGAATAAAATAAAATAAAATAATTTACTTCATTTGGAATGTCAAGAGAAGCACTGGCAGCGACTTTCAGGATCTCCAAAACAGAATTTGTATCATCTTTAAGAATCTGCAACACAAACAAAACTCACATTAAATAAATAAATCAAAAATCAAAAAACCAAAAAAAATAAAAAGTTATATGTGAAAATTGACTTACATGAATCTCACTGAAGTCCAAATTAAGGCCGATTCGCGTCAGATCTTCTTGCGCTGACTCATCACATAGAGTTGACTTTTGACCAGTTAGAGAAATTCCAGTAATATTATTGTGGACCGAAATTGAATGAACTTGGTGCGCGAACCTCACATCGATTTTCGGTATGTTGAAACTAACCTTCCAAATAAAACATTTTTTTAGTTCAATTTAGTTGTTTATTGTTAATAATTGACAGTTGTTGTAAATTGTATCGAAAATAATCTTCCAAAATCCAAAGACAGCCTATTTAGATCAATTTGTTGTATTAATTATTTATTGTTAATAATGATTTACGTTTTTTTGTTTAATTTGTATATTTTTTTGGAATAATGATAAATAATATGTATAAAATAAGCTTAAGACCTTGTCTGGAAAAGAAATTAATTTCTTCTTTAGAGACGAAAGTTTGGACTGGCTGGAATTAGATTTATTTTTATCTGATTTAATTTCAGTGGATTTCACTGAATTTTCACTGCCAGTGGGGCCCACATTGTCAGATTGATTTTTCTTAGCTAATAAACTTTCATTTGACTTCACAGAAATATTTCCGCATTTTATGTCCAGGTCCCTGATTTTAATTCCATTTTTTCCCCTGTAAAATCAAAAAATCACACAACATAAGAAAAAAAAATGTTACAAAACATGAAAATTTTAAGTATTATTAAGATGAAAAAACTTACTTTGATCTGCCAAATTCACAATTGACTGAAAATTCGTCGCACTGGACTGAATTTGAGCAGGTTTGACCGTTGACCAGTTGGTCAACTTGACTGAATCTGATTTGCTGGTCGAGTAACAAATCAGGATTCGTAATTTGAAATAGAATCGGCAAAATTTGAATTTGGAATCTGAAAAATTTATCTGATTCTTTGCATTTGTGCAAGTCTATCTTAAATTCTCTCACTCCAACTACAGCTTTTGGATCCTACAATTATTCAAAAATAAATAAATAAATAAATAAATAAGGTATATTTTATCTTATATATATATATATATATATATATATATATTGAAAATGAATTTACCTTGAGAGTAATATCAAAAATTGAAATTGACCAAAAACTCGTGAATTTAGCCAAAATCAACAAAATTTTCTCCTTTTGCCCTCCACTCGAACTGGATTTCTTCCTTGGATTTTTAATCTTCTTTTTTGAGCTTTGATTTGGAGATTTAGGTCTCAAAACGACACTCAAATCGGAAATTAATAATTCAATTTTCGGATCCCCAGTCCCCAATTTCATGATGAAATTTGTAAAGTCCAATTTCATTTCACCGATCGAAATAGATTCAATCATTCCCTGAATAAATAAATAAAACAAGATATTATTCTAATGAAAAATTAACTGCAACAAATGTATTTTGTAGGAAATAAAGTAAACTAACAGAAATATAATAAACTAACCTTTTTGAAAAATATCGTAACGTCTTTTATGCAATTCAGTTGGACCATACGATATCCAATCGAAATGCCCATCAAACGTCTCAAGATAATTATAACCAATTGGGTCGTAATTCTGTAAAAAGATAAACAAAATTGTTCAGTAAATGAAATTTAGAGATTTTAATTTGTTAGTCAACCCAATGCAAAGTCAAAATTTTGGATATTATTATTTTCATTTTCATTCCTTATTCCCAATCCATCTGAAATTATTCTAATTCCAATTTAAATTCTAATTGCGATTCAGCATTTTCTAATTGCAATTTTAGAATTTTCCAACTTTCGAAGCAAATCAATCAATCAAATTATCATTTGCAATACTAAACTCAATTTCGCATTCAAACAACAAGAACACGAAGCTAATTCCAAAAAAAAATCTAAAAACGACTCCAAAATTTAAAAAAAAAAAAAAAAAAAAAAACTTACACGAAGAAGACCCATCCTAACGCACAGGAAACCAAAAAGAAGAACAAAAGCTTCAAAATAAACAGCAACATTTTCTTTCCTCCGATGAAATTACATCAAAATTCTCAAATAATCCACCATAAAAATCTTCACAAATGATAAATCAAATCAAATCCTAAATGATCCAGCAAAGAAACAGAGGAGGGGAGAAAATATCGGAAAAAATAAAAAAAATAAAAAAGAAGAAGAAGAAGAGTTTTTTCAAAGAGACATCGTGCGGGCCATCAAATCTCTCAGTGCCTCTTACTGTGCATCCATTCATGCAGCGTGTTATTTTCATATTAAACGGGTCGATATTGACCCGCAACATGAAAAAATGAAGATGGAGGGGTTCTGTTCTGGTGTTTGGTTAGTTGTTTTGTTTTTCTTTTTTTAGTTATTTGTTTTGTTTAATAAATAACTATTATACCTTTAATTAATGGTTCCTAATTAGTTTCTACGTTTGAATAATAACAACTTTCTTTATAAAGATTTAACTACTAAAATATAGATAACAATATTATTAATACAAAAAATATATAAAACAAATTCCATGATTTAGTTATAATAGTCCTAATACAAGTAAAAACCAACAAAACAGAACATAAAAAAGCCACAAAAAATGACCAAAAGAAAATGCACAAGTATCACGACATAAAAGATACAAGACAAAATTTCCTCTCCTCATTTCCTCAACTAAAACCCCACTCCAAACTTAAACTTAAAATCTACTCCCAAATTCTCCATGCAAAATCAAAAATATATTTAATTTCAATTTTAATTTAAGTTCCATAAGTGTGTCTATAGCTGGTATTGTGAAGACCTATGTTACGCGGACGCTCTCCGAAATGAGCCGTAGGCGTGTCGGACACGGACACGGCTCGGACACGCCTCCGACACGTGTCCGACACTTCAAATGGCGTGTCCGGAGGTTTTTTTTGAGATTGCCGTGTCCGACACTTCAAAAAAAAAAATTACATATAGATCTGTAACGGTTTTTATGAAAGAACCGTTACAGATAATGGCAATTCTGTAACGGTTCTTTGATGAAAACCGTTACTAATATACAATCTGTAACGGTTTATAATAAACCGTTACAGATATTGGCCGTTACAGATATTGGCAATTCTGTAACGGTTCTTTGATGAAAACCGTTACTAAATACAATCTGTAACGGTTTATAATGAACCGTTACAGATATTGCAAATCTGTAACTGTTCTTTGATGAAAACCGTTACTAATATACAATCTGTAACGGTTCTTTGATGAAAACCGTTACTAAATGCATACAATCTGTAACGGTTTATAATGAACCGTTACAGATAGTGCAATTCTGTAACGGTTCTTTGATGAAAACCGTTACTAATAGTGTATTTAGTAACGGTTTTTATGAATTAACCGTTACAACTTACAAAGTAGTCCAAAATCGTTACAGATTTTAAAAAACCGTTACTAATCAAGTTATTATCAATTTAGTTTATGTTTTTTATATTATTTATATTTTTTAAATATAAAATAAATATATTATATTATATATATATAAGCCGTGTCGTGTCCGGAGGTTTTTTTGAGATTGCCGTGTCGCCGTGTCCGTGTCGTGTCGGACACGACACCCGTGTCCGTATCCGTGCAACATAGGTGAAGACCCATCCTAACGCACAGGAAACCAAAAAGAAGAAGAAAGAACAAAAGCTTCAAAATAAACAGCCACATTTTCTTTCCTCCAACGAAATTACATCAAAATTCTCAAATAATCCACCATAAAAATCTTCACAAATGATAAATCAAATCAAATCCTAAATGATCGAGCAAAGAAACAAAGGAGAGGAGAAAATGTCGGAAAATTAAAAGAGGTTTTCAAAGAGAGATCGTGCGGGCCATCAAATCTCCCAGTGCCTCTTACTGTGCATCCATTCGTGTGGCGAGTTGATTTTCTTACTTACCGGGTCGATATTTGACCCGCAACACTAAAAAATGTATTACAAAATGGTTTCCATTTCCGTTCGTTTTAATTTACACACGAACTGGAAAATGGTTTCTATAATCTCCAGTTAATTATATACTTGAGAGTTTATATTTATAAGAGTGCCTTGTTTATTATATGAATGGAGAAGTAAAGTCATAAAATAACTGGAGGCAGAATGAATAAGGAAGGTCAACAGACTTGAACCGGTCCGGTTCATGTGCAGTGCTAATGATTTTCAGGAAAAAAATGTCCATCTTGATAGTTTAAGGTCGTAATATATATGATATAATACTAGATTTAATTATTTTTTTTTCTTGTTTGAAATGAAAAGAGATCAATAATTATGTTACAAAGCTATTTAATAAATAATATACTGAATTGCTATCTTATAATACAATAGACTAGACTAAATAGTAAATAGCTAGAATTCTAGCATGGACTTATAGCATGATTTTCTAGATTTTTGGAACGTTATATGTAGTTAATGATTAAGTTATACTATTCAATAACAATAAAAATTAAAAATATATATTCAGTTTGCCCTCAAAAACAAATGAAATGTGTATTATATCATGTACATATATGTTCTTTTCTGCCAGACCTAGATAGAAATTGGAATAAAAAAATTCCATTTTAAAAGAACCAATCAAACATGATTTTTGAACAAAAGTAAAACCGAATTAGTTAAATTGAACAAAATAAATATCAAAATCCCCAATAGGCTACATATGCGCTAAAAAACAATTGATGTAAATGAAACAACAAACTCAAAACTATACCATCCAAAGATAATTTATTTCTAAATACAGAAAACAAAACAAAACAGAAAGATGCAAAATTTAAAATAAATAAAAAGAATCGTATAATTAAATAAATTAATTACACTAACTTTCGCCCCTACTTAGTCGGATAAATTTAAGAACATTTTCATACACCACAAATGTGATAGAGGCCGACGGAATATTCTTCAACAAATTTGACGTTATTCCCTTGTAAAATCCTCTAAATCCTTCAAACCTAAATAAATAAATAAATAAATAAATAAATAATAAAAATAACAATAAATTTATTCATTTACATATTTTTTGAGGTAATATTTTATAGTATCTCTCACCTTGCAGTTTCCTTCACCACATGCCAACCATCTAAGTATTTATGAGTTCCGTCTCTACTAGGTCTTTGCTGAAATAATTAAAAAAAATAAAGTTACAAACATACAATATTTTTATAAAAAAAAATACAATTTTTTTTTAGAAAAAAAAGCGGATTATCTTTAAGAAAGAGGAGTTAATACCTGTAAGCGGGCCCTAATAACCTGCACAAAAAAAAATGGAAAATAAATTTCTAATTATTAGAAAAAAAATCTTATGAGTAATTACAAACATAATTTATGTAATTACAATAATAAGTTTACAAACTTACCTGATATGGATATGTAAGTAACATAGCAGCAACTTTTGAAGCCGCACCAAGAGCAGCGTAATCAAATGAATTCTTTCAAAAAATAAATAAATGATCAAAATAAAAAAATAAAAAATGTTAAGAAAAGATGAAAAAAAGATTAGATAGAAATTAATTTGTACCAGTGCTTGGTCGCCAGTTGTATCATTTATTTCGTCTTTTTTAAAATATATAATTGCTTTTCTGAGCTCCTCATAAACCGTGAACTGAATCGCACCATGAGTTACCTGCTAATAAAATATTATTATTATTACTATTCTTATTATTATTACTATTATTATCACTATTATTATTATTATTACTATTATTATCACTATTATTATTATTATATATTTTTTATTATTACTAAATTATTATTATTATTATTATTCTTTTTTTATATTATTATTATTATTATTATTATTATTATTATTATTCTTTTTTTATATTATTATTATTATCATTATCATTCATTTTTTATATTATTATTATAATTATTTCATACCAATATAAGACTGGGACCAATTCCACGGTACAAAGCGAGCCAGCCTTCCTCTTTTAATATAGTTCTCAAAGCATCTAATCTTATCATTTTCAAATATGGCAAATAAATTAATTCATTTAATAAATTACAAACAAATCTAAAAAATTAAATTAAATTAATTATGTACCGTAAAATCCTGAATATGGTTTTGAATGGTTTGTAGGAACTTGGAGTTGCAATCTTGTTTTTACGAGCCAAATTGGATTTGTACAAAATGATACCTACACAATTCAAAATAAAAAAAAAGGAAAAATATTATATTAATATTCAAATAATAAATTATATAAATTTTATTAAATATTTAAATTTAATTTTTTGAGTACCAAAGCTCCTGCTTCAGCGGCTGAAATAAGATGGTAAGCTGGACTAAGTGTATCTTCATTCTTTTTATTAATATACCTCTCTTTTGCTCTATTATAACTACAAAAAATGTAAAAATATTAAACAAAAATTATAATTTGGATAAACCCTAAAAATTATTGAATACTTACAAGAAAAAATAAAGGCCCCAAGAAACGGTGGAGCCAAAAACAGCGGGATAAAACCCTGCGTAAAGCCCTCTTAAACCCTTCAAAAATAAAGATGATAAAAACGCAATTAAACCAATTAAACTAAATTTATTGATTAATTAATTTTGCTTGGATTATAAAGAAATAGAGATGAACCTCATGTCTGGAAATGGAGAAGATCGCATGAGCCGTGTTTTTGTATTGCGGCAAAGTTGTCCTTCCATCACTCACTACACAAAAAAATAAAAAATTATCTTCTTAATTCTTTTACTTTGAATTGTAATTTGGTCCTTATATTACTGATTTATACTTTTGGTCCATGTACTTTATAGAATTGTGAACGGTTAGTCCCCGACTCAAAGACTAATTCTATATATTTTCATAAAAGTACAAGGATCAACAAATTTAAATCAAAAGTACAGGACTAAATTGCAATCCAATTAAAGTACATGGACTAAACTAAAGGTGCATTTATCTCAATTCTTTTTTTTTTCTTTTTTTTAGTTTTTTATGAGACCTTGGAAGCGGGTACGAACGACGTCAAGAGGGTGAAGGGAAGCGACGGTGGCGAAGCCGGCGATTGCTCCGGCCGCCGCGTTCTCCCACCGCCACCGCTTCTCCTCCGTCGCCGCCGGCATCGTCCGCCTCTTTCGCCGGCGTTTCTTTGACTGTTTATTGTTGGTGAGAAAGACTTATTTTATGAGTTTTGAAATGGGCCGGTTTTTATACTGGGCCTTTTATTTGCAAAGTGGCCCAAATATATATATATTTGCTGAAATATCTCATGATAATATATTCAAATTATCATTCTTAAATCTTAATAAATTATATAATAAATATTATATTTGGTTATATTATATTTTTTTTATTATAAATTATTATATTTGGTTATATTATTTTGTTTTTGTTATAATGAATATTGTATTTCATTATAACAAACAAATAAATGTAAGTTATATTTGTTTTGTTGGGAAGGTTTGTTGTTTTGAGTTTTGTTTAATATTTGTTCAAATCAGGCTTGTTACCTCTAATTTAATTGTATATAGGTGTGAAAAATGATGTTATTAGAATCTAATCATGGAATGATTTACTAAACTATCAAGTGGGTACAGCTAGAGCTACTCATGGTCATAAACTGAAAAGAATGAGGTGGATTAAGGTACCACAAAATAAAACAATTACTAGGATGATATATTTTCAAATTTTAAAAACTTAGTGGTGGTATGAAAGCTAGGAGATGCTTTATGAGAAGAATCAATTAGGCATTTTCTAAGGCTTCTAGAGTTGGTTTTTAATTAATCATTGATCCTATTTTTCTTTTTTTTCTTTTTTTGGTGTTAATCATTGACCCTAATAGTAGTTACAACTAAATATAAGTAAATCTCATAAATGATTTATAGATTAATTCATTGAATGTACTGATAAGAGTTCATATGTTATAGATTTAATTTCAAGTCTTTTCGATTCAATAAATACAATTAATCACAGACAGAAGACTCTTAGTAAATTTCTATTCTTTCTTCACGATTTTCATATCTTCACAGAAAGAAGTGATTTCATTCTTCTCTTTATTTGTTTTTTATTTTTTGTGAAAAGAGGGGAAACTAATTGGAGATTCCATCTTTTTTTTTATTTATGCCTTTCTGAAATAGTGTTAATCTTGATAGTCTAAGCTAGTATATTAATATATAATTTATTATATAATACTAGATTTATTATTTCTCTTATTTGAAATTGAAAGAGATTAAATAATTATGTTACAAAGCTATTTAATAAAATGATACACTGAATTGGTATCTAATAATACAATATACTGGACTAAATAGTAAATAGCTAGCTATTCGGCCAATGACAAATTCTAGTTTGGACTTATAGGCATGATTTCTCTAGATTTTTGGAAAGCAATATACGTAGTTAAGGATTTAGTTATACTATTTAATAACATTAAAAATATATATTCATTTCGCCCTCAAAACCAAATGAAATGTGTATTATGTCATGTACATATGACAGAGAAAATTTTGTCCCTTCTTTTTTTAATTACATGAGAATAGAATAAATAGATGCATTGATTCCACACTCATTCATATTTTCCTCATAATGTTGCCTAATGAAGACACGGCACCAATATTCGTCATATAATTTTGTCCGAGTTTTATATGAGTTTTTAGTTTCTTCAATTTTTAATTTACTTTGTTGTTGGTAAGTAAGACTGAGTTTATTATGTAAGATAGTCTTAAAAAAAAGACTTTAGTATGAGTTTTGACATGGGCCGTTTTATACTGGGCCATTTATTTCAAATAGGCCCAAATATATATCTTTTTGCTGAAATATCTCATGATAATTTATATTCAAATTATCATTCTTAAATCGTAAATCAATAATGTAATGAATGAATATAATTTATATTTGTTACTGACCTCTATGAAAATAAATATATATATTTTAATTTTTTTATGAAAATAAGTAGATAATTATAAATAAATATAATTATGTATATTATTCGGCCAACTAGTAAATATTAATTATATAGAATATGTATATTATATATTTGTTAGTGCCCGAGTAATATATATAATTTATATTTTGGATCTGATCCGTCGAGTTTGTTGTTTAATTTTGTTTGATATTTGGACTCGGTCGAGTTGAGGTTGGGTCGAGTGAATCTTTTGGATTCGCATCAGGTTTTTTGCCTCTAATTTGATTGTATATAGGTGTGAATGATGTTATTAGAATCTAATCATGGAATAATTTACTAAATCATCAAGTTGGTGCAACTAGAGCTACATACGGTCATGAAATGAAAAGAATGAGGTGGATTAAGGTATCATAAAATAAAATAATTACAAGGATGATATATTATTGAAATATGATTTACTGACCACTCAAAATTAAATAAGATTTACTTATAAATCAAATAAGATTTACTAACAAGCAAAATATAATATACTTAGTGAAAAATGGTAGATAAATGTAGAGAAAAGTCCAATTTTACCCCCTCAACTATTGAATTAGTTCATTTTTAGTCCCTCAACTTTTTTATGGTGCAATTTTAGTCCCTCAACTATTTAATAAGTGGGTTTTTGGTCCTTCAATCCGTTAAGTGCTTAAGTGTCCGTTAAATATGACACGTAATCAATGATGTGGCATATATTCTTAACACATACACAATAACGTGTTAATTTTTATTTAACAAATAAACATACATAAAAAATATATATTTTTTAATAAAAATAATATTTTAAGAAAAGAAGGGAATTAATAATTTTTTTAATTTTTTCAAATATTTGTCACGTTACTAATGCCACGTCATTGCTTACGTGTCAAATTTAACTGACACATATGCACTTAACGGATGGAAGGACCAAAACTGCACTTATTGAATAATTGAGGGACTAAAATTGGACCAATAAAAAGTTGAGGGACAAAAAATGAGCTAGTTCAATAGTTGAGGGGACAAAAATAGACTTTTCTCATAAATGTATGTAATTGTTTTTTCTTATAGCTAGAAACACCAATTTGTTGGTTGATGTTTTATTAGTATACAGTACAATGTACTTTAATTCATTATTCATGTTGTAACTAGTGGTTGACACATCAACCAAAAAAGTAGTTAATATACACGTAAATATAATGAGCACCGTCAAGCCTACGGCGAGGGCGAGTTAAGAAACAAAAAAAAATGAGCACCGTCCACAAAATAATGGTCATGATTATTATATCGCATAGGTGAACAGAATAGT
Source organism: Juncus effusus (assembly GCA_027726005.1). Lineage (NCBI taxonomy): Eukaryota > Viridiplantae > Streptophyta > Magnoliopsida > Poales > Juncaceae > Juncus > Juncus effusus. The sequence goes on along the minus strand of CM050905.1, from coordinate 9,593,512 downwards.
TAACCAAGAACATATTCTACGATATCATATGAAATTTTTTTACAATAGCAATCAATAGAATGTTGTATTTTTTGGAGAATCTGAGCATTTAATATGAAAATGAGAATATATGTTTTGCATGTGAATGTATTTTTTGTATATATAGTTTTTGAAAATACGTGATTTTGACCTAAATCCGAATGATATACTGAAATTTTTGTTTGAAAGAAGACTATTAAAGATTGCAAATGGAATGTTTCCAAATTTAACAACAGAACTAACTAAAATTAAAAAATACTTTTTTTTGGGAGAATGTGAGTATATATTTTCTTTATGAAAACGTTTTGTTTGTAAATATTTCTATATTGAGAAATTAAGTGTAAAAAATGATATACCCTTCCGAGTCAATTTGATCTTTTTTTAATACATCATAATATATTCTTAATATATACTTATTAGAAAAATTGACCAAAGAGAGAGCTGATGATAGCTCGGAGACATACGGTGCGAAAAGAGAGAAGAAAACAAAAATGCAATAATGAGAGCAATGAAAAGCTGAGATGATAAATCAGATATCGTGCACGAGCTGCTGGGGACCAATGGACATTTTGGAGCCCAATCTGTCCGTTTATTTTCTGAAACAAATCGATGGATCCTATTTGGAAGACTTTAGGTTTATCTTGCTACACACGTGTAATGCTTTTGCTCCTTTCGTGGCAGACATGTGGGTTCCAAAATAATCAATATCCACCCTCTCTCTCCATTAACAACTCAATGTGAAAAAAAATTATATGCTATGGAACAAAACAAAGGTGAATTTGGGCTGTTGAGGTAAACTAATGGGTTATATTGGACCATATTGGAATGGACCGATGTACTGTTGTATATGACAAATTTAACATGATTTTTCTACTTGATATATTCCATGGTACGAAGCTAATTGCATGAAGTGTCGAAGAAAGGGTTAGAACCGTTAGTGTTTTGGAAGGAGAAGGTAGAAAAGCCTAGTTTCATAGGAACCAAAAATGAATTGGTTATGAGCAAAAATGCATTACTCATTCATTTTGTCTAACACGAATTATGTGAGGAGTAAGTTTAGCATGACTTGATACAGCACACTCACGGAGAAAATATTAGTAGAAAAATTCACCTCTTAAAGCTTTTGTTTTCCTTTGAATAGATGCGTATTTGTGTCTAAATCTCATATCTTTAGTTTAAAAAAGTAATTGCTCAGATATTGGAGTAATCAAGATGTTCAATATTGTCTGTACAGCGAGTCATGAGGACACATTTAACTCGACCGAATAAAAGCTTAAACACCAAATATATAACATATAGGTATGCAACATATTTATTTTGTATAAATGTAATTTTTTCTTAGAAGTAATTTCACTTGCTTTTATTGAAAATAACCCAAATCAGAAAGGTATAATCATAGTGCCAATCTACAGCTAATAGTGCAATTTCCTAAATTTAACCAGGATCAGTAATAGCCAACATTGGAAGATAATTTTATTAGTTAAAATTTTCCATTGGTTAAATTTACCAAAGATCAGTAATAATAAAATCTTTTATTTATGTGACTGACTGAATGCATGTTCTCTCAGGAAAGTCTGGTCCGCTTACGACAGTTGATCTGGGCTACAAGATGCGACACGAATATGCTACGAGAGATGTGCAGGTATAATATTAAAGTTGAAATCTAGTGCAAGATCTAACACTTTTTTCTTTAATTTAATTCTTACATGCTAAATTTTTTCTTTAATTTAATTCGTCTGAAAATGTTCATGCTTTATCAGTTCACATTTTTATGAGAAGTTGAAGAAAACTGATATCATGCCTAGTATTAAGTATATGAAATATTTACAGGTGCAATTACAATTCTTATTGTTTTGTTTTATACATAAAACATAAAAGAAGACTTCACTACTATGTTTATTCTTTTTAGCATCAGCTCAACAACAATTGGGTCAATATCAGATTGCATTGTTCTTGGAAATTGATCAAGACGCATTGAATGAGAATAATCCGCCTCTGTTGTAAGTCAATCTATTTATCTATCTTCTTTGTTAAATAGCTTTTGAATTAAAAAAAATTGTTTCCATTATGGATTCTGAAAGACTAATTATTTAATTATCTCACTTTCAAGTTTCACGACCGATTATCTAATTATCTCACTTTCAAGATTCAAGACCGATTATTTATTTATCTCACTTTCAAGTTTCAAGACTGACTATTAATTACACCTTTCTATATTTCTTCGTATAAAGAATCTAACTTTTGTGGTAGAATTATGAAACTACCCCTCCTTTCGATTTATTCAAATAAAACAAATACTGGTATTCAATCAATTACCAGCTTTATTCAATTTATTCAATTCATGTCATGCATCCAAACTGTTTGGTGATTTGTTTTCTTCTCACATTAAATTATTGAATAAACATACAAAATTGTATTTGAACAATGCACACAGGTATCTTCTGTATCAGGTATGCATTTAGATCTTGGTTTGTAGAAGTTTTGAACCCCTAAAATGATTGTGTATTAATATATACATTCAATTGTAATAGCTTGCTTAGTTTTTTTAGAAACAATTGCATTTATGTAGTTCAACAGTAATACTATTTGAAGTTCAACAGTATGGTTTCAATACCATTGTTATTCATATCAAATAATAAATATCATTTAATTGATTTTCTTTGTTATCACATTTATTCAATTTATCCATTTCATTTATTCAATTCATGCATCCAAAGTTTTGATTATTTATCTTCTCGTACAGATTCCTACTCATTCACTAACACGTTATTTTTGCAGGATTTGCATCCACTGCAACTTTGAGTCACCTGACGAACTGCTCTTCTTCAACCATAATGCTGACGAGCATTTTATTGCTGGCTTCAATAGATTTTGTGACATTTGCAGAAACTGGCTGCAGAACAATCAGACTTTGCATCTCCACAGATGGCAAGTGCATGGAATTCCCATCCCAGAACCGGTCGCGGTACCGGTTGCCATAGAGGTACCGGTCGGTGTCCCGCTCGCCATCGGGGTCCCGGACCCGGTCCCACCCCCCCCACCACCACCAGTACAGGTACCACCACCACCACCAGTGCCGGTACCACCAGCAGCGCCGGCCCTGCCAGTTGATGTTCTCGCTGATACTGAAGAAGCCGAAGAACAGGGCGGGACGCCAAGGTTTTCAGTCAGTGTTGGATGTTGTGGGCTGAGTCGCTGAGTGATTATATTTCTGTTTTAAGTCATTGAGTTTTTTTTTTTTAATAATACCGTTTTCGTTCCAAACTTTCAGCAAGGTCAAATCCTTGACATTTTGATGGTTTTTCAGTTGTTTTGAACGTTTGTGGTTTGAAAAATATTATGAAGGGAGCATTGATTTTGCGATGAAGTGATTTCATTTATTTATTTATTTTTTTATTTTTTGTGAAAAGAGGGGAAACTAATTGGAGATTCCATCTTTTTCTTTATTCATGCCTTTCTGAGATAGTGTTAATCTTGATAGTCTAAGCTAGTATATTAATATATAATTTATTATATAATACTAGATTTATTATTTCTCTTATTTGAAATGGAAAGAGATTAAATAATTATGTTACAAAGCTATTTAATAAAATGATACACTCAATTGGTATCTAATAATACAATATGCTGGACTAAATAGTAAATAGCTAGCTATTTGGCCAATGACAAATTCTAGTTTGGACTTACCGGCATGATTTCTCTAGATTTTGGAAAGCAATATATGTAGTTAAGGATTTAGTTATACTATTTAATAACATTAAAAATATATATTCAGTTTGCCTTCAAAACCAAATGAAATATGTATTATGCCATGTACAAATGACAGAAAATTTTGTCCCTTCTTTTTTTTTAATTACATGAGAATAGAATAAATAAATGCATTGATTCCACACTCATTCATATTTTCCTCATAATGTTGCCTAATGAAGACACGGCACTAATATTTCGTCATATAATTTTGTCCGAGTTTTATATATTTGTTAATGGCCCGAGTAATATATATAATTTATATTTTGGATCTGATCGGCCGAGTTTGTTGTTTAATTTTGTTTGATATTTGGACTCGGTCGAGTTGAGGTTCGATGGGTCGAGTGAATCTGTTGGATTCGAATCAGATTTTTTGCCTCTAATTTGATTGTATCTAGGTGTGAAAGATGTTATTAGAATCTAATCATGGAATAATTTACTAAATCATCAAGTTGGTGCAACTAGAGCTACATACGGTCATAAAATGAAAAGAATGAGGTGGATTAAGGTATTATAAAATAAAATAATTACAAGGATGATATATTTTCAAAATTTAAAAACTTAGTGGTGGTATGAAAGCTAGAAAATGCTTTACGAGAAGAATAAATTAGACATTTTCTAAGGCTTCTAGAATTGGTTTTCAACTAATCATTGACCCTAATTGTATTTAGAATTAAATATAAGTAAATCTCATATGTTATAGATTCATTTATAGTCTTTTCATTGAATGTACTGCTAAGAGTTCATATGTTATAGATTCAATTTCAAGTCTTTTCGATTCAATAAATACCATTAATCACATAAAGAAAGCTCTTAGTAAATTTATATTCTTTCTTCACAATTTTTCATATCTTGATACATAATTATTGAAATATGATTTACTGACCACTCAAAATTAAATAAGATTTACTTATAAATCAAATAAGATTTACTTAACAAGCAAAATATAATATACCTAGTGAAAAATGGTAGATAAATGTATGTAATTGTTTTTTCTTATAGCTAGAAACACCAATTTGTTGGTTGATGTTTTATTATTATACAGTACAATGTACTTTAATTCATTATTCATGTTGTAACTAGTGGTTGACACATCAACCAAAAAAGTAGTTAATATACACGTAAATATAATGAGCAGTCAAGCCTACGGCGAGGGCGAGTTAAGAAACAAAAAAAAATGAGCACCGTCCACAAAATAATGGCCATGATTGTTATATATTTATATCGCATAGGTGAACAGAATTATATAATATAATAGTCAACCAAGAACATATTCTACGATATCATATGAAAAAATAATAATGGACACGAAATTGAAAATCCAATGATAGTGCCTGATTTCCTCACAATTCTGTCCTTTTTGAAAATACATGTGAATAGAATATAGATGCATTGATTCCACACTCATTAATATTTTTCTCATGATTTGGTCCCTTCTTTAAGGAAGACACGGCACTAATATGTTGGCCATAATTTTGTCCCTTGACAAATACGCGGTAGGCTGTACAGAACAGACTCACTCAACGGCCTATATAAAGTCAATTAACTTTTTTTTCACATTTTCTTGACCAAGCCAAACCTAGTCAAGTCCAGCTCTAACCAATCCAATTTTTTTTTATAAGGGCACTTTTGCAAAACAAACCTTGTATTCATTGACTATCTTTTGAGATTTTTTTTTTTTTGAAATGATATCTTTTGAAATATTGAAATCTATGATTAAACTACACTGACTTGTAAACTAGTCAGAAATACTTCAAATATTGCTTCTTTTATTGTAAAAAAACTCTTCTTAATTTAAGGTTTTATTTAGAAGAAATTCTAACTCATTCTGAAATAATAATAAAAAAAATATATAAAAAACTTAATTTTTGAAATAATGATCAAATAATTTGTATAATATGTTTACATATTAGTTATCATAGCTTATTTATTATTTGAATATTATTTAGCGTTTTTAAATACAAGCCGAAATATTAGTTATCATAGCTTATTTATTATTTGAATATTATTTAGTGTTTTTAAATACAAGCCGAAACTAAGAGATTCTTTTTATTATTTTAAAAGTCGCATATTTTGAAAAAGGGAAATGTGCAAACACGACTGCACTGTAGCACGACGCACTGTAAATATATTGTTTTGTTTCATTTTATATATTGTTTTCTCATTTTATATATTGTTTTGCCATTTAATATACTATTATTTATTCTTTGTGTATTTCTTATTTTATGACTTTTATATACTGTTTTCCCATTTTATATACTGTTTTCCCATTTTTATATACTGTTTTCACTTTTTATGTATATACTGTTATTAGAAAATAAATTATATATATTGTTATGTATATATTGTTATTAGAAAATAAATTATATATATTGTTATTGGATCCTGTCGTGAACAGTCGTGCTACAGTGCGTCGTGTTGTAGCAGGTCCCTTTGAAAAAACAAAGGTAAATAAAATAAGGTTGTTTGTAATATATTCCAAAAGTTGGAGAGTTTTTGTATAAATTTTAAAGCACAGGGAGATTTTTGAGAATTTTCCAATTATTAACTATACACGGAAACCTCGCAGAAACACAAACAGCTCCTCCACCAATTTGGCCACCTACATATACTCTCTCCACCTTCTTTCTCTTTCATCCTCACAACCCTAAAAAACATAGAGAGAGTTTCTCAATTTCTCAAAAACTCTCTCTCTCTCCTCCTAACACTCTCTCCAAAACTCTCTAATGGCAAAATACATGGAATTGCTCGATTTATCAGCACGAATCGCAGCTCGTTTCAACTCACACTGTCCACAAACCGCAAGAACCTATTACAAACCGCCTCAAACTCTGTCAACTGACGATTCGGGCGATCATCTTTTCTTCAAAAATGATTCAGGAAATAAATTATTTGACGATAATTTCTTCGTTTCTTCTTCTGTTGATGATTCTTTGTTGTTGAATTGTTCTTCGGCGATTAATGGTGTTAAAGGGTCAAGGTTTGATACGACACATGTTATTCTTTATACGGCGCTATGACGAATTATTTGTGTTTTGTATATAAATATTTCGGTTATAATGTTATAGAGGAAATTGTGATTTGTAACGGTGTGTTTTTGCCTTCTTTTGTTTTTGTTTTTTATGTGAAAAGAAAAGAGGTGAAATTAATTGAAGAATCATGTGAAAAGAAAAGAGGTGAAATTAATTGAAGACTTTTTTTGTTCATGTCAATCTTTATTCCCAAATAATTGTTTTGTCTGAAAATTGGGTTGTTTGTGTCATTACTTTGGTGTTGTGTTTTTGAACAATGGAGAAATATGATAATAAGTCAAGTCCCTAAATTATTTACATGTCCAAAGAAAATATTTGTAATCCTGTCGATTAAAATAAATTGAAAAAAATTACAAGTTCATACAAAAAATAAGTATTGAGGAATAAGTGTCAATACCCCATAACCAAATTAGTTATGTAAAAAATGATGGATTCAAAATCAGAAATGAAAAAAAGCCTCAACTTTCAATCAAAAAGAAATGTTGAGAATTAAGTTTTTATAAAATGTGAGAAATTAGTTGAACATAGCAATTAATTAAGACCGGTTCTCAGTTTCTGGTACAAGTTAAGAACAAAAATAAAATAAATGACAAGTTTTTCCTCTTAAAATTATTATTTTTACAATACCCAAAAGCCGGTGCCGTCAGGTTGCAAAGTCAAAGCTCCAAAGCCTGTCAAAAAAAAAAAAATCAGAAATTATTAATCATCACATAGAGGATTTTAAATTTTAAATTTTGTAATAAAAGAAAAAAATAAACAAGGTTTATGAAATTCCACACTTAATTAACCCAAATCAGCCTATAAAATTACCTTCATTATGCAATTAAACTTTCAAATAATCAATTAAGTCCCATTTGGTGTCTCAATGGTCCAACTAAACCTCAATTAGCCCCAATTATCCAACTAAACACCCCAAAAACAACCGAAACCAAAAATAAATAAAGCCCAAATTTGTGTCTCAATAACACAATCAAACCTCAATTACCCCTAATTATTCAACTAAACCAAAAAAAACCAACCCAAAATTAAAAAAAAAAAGAAAATGAAATAAAAAAAATAAAAATACTTTCCATGCCGTACCGGTGACGAGCGGATCCACGTACCGCCAACCCAATCGAAATGGGGCCTCAATTCATCTTCCCCAAATTCCGTTTCTTCATTCCAAGCCTTAAAATACACCATATATTTCCTTTTCCCTTTTTTCATCAAAACTTTAGAAACAACACCAACCCACCATCCATCATTATAACACGCGTCGACTTCTTCTAGAAGCCTAAACGGGTAGGATTTGACCCGGTTTGTTTCGGGCGGAACCGGCCGGACATGAAACGGGTCGATGGTCTCTGTCAATTGACCCGTTTCGTCCTCTGTTTTGAGGTTTTGGTACTGTACCAAGTATTTGGTACCGATTTGTTTGAGTATTGTGGCGGCGTACCAACCGCCGCGAAATCCTTCGTCGTCGCTGCTCACTTCAACTAGAGTTCCGTTTGGGAAATCCATTTTAGGGTTTTCTTTTTCTGAAATTGAAATTGAGAAAATTGTTGGATTTTGAGAGTTTATAAGATAGCAATTCAGTATATTATTTATTAAATAGCTTTGTAACATAATTATTGATCTCTTTTCATTTCAAACAAGAAAAAAAATAATTAAATCTAGTATTATATCATATATATTACGACCTTACACTATCAAGATGGACATTTTTTTCCTGAAAATCATGAGCACTGCACATGAACCGGACCGGTTCAAGTCTGTTGACCTTCCTTATTCATTCTGCCTCCAGTTATTTTATAACTTTACTTCTACATTCATATAATAAACAAGGCACTCTTATAAATATAAACTCTCAAGTATATAATTAACTGGAGATTATAGAAACCATTTTCCAGTTCGTGTGTAAATTAAAACGAACGGAAATGGAAACCATTTTGTAATACATTTTTTAGTGTTGCGGGTCAAATATCGACCCGGTAAGTAAGAAAATCAACTCGCTACACGAATGGATGCACAGTAAGAGGCACTGGGAGATTTGATGGCCCGCACGATCTCTCTTTGAAAACCTCTTTTAATTTTCCGACATTTTCTCCTCTCCTTTGTTTCTTTGCTCGATCATTTAGGATTTGATTTGATTTATCATTTGTGAAGATTTTTATGGTGGATTATTTGAGAATTTTGATGTAATTTCGTTGGAGGAAAGAAAATGTGGTTGTTTATTTTGAAGCTTTTGTTCTTTCTTCTTCTTTTTGGTTTCCTGTGCGTTAGGATGGGTCTTCACAATACCAGCTATAACCGAACCTGAAATGCTCGTCATCGTGTAGTGCTGGAATAAGCCCGAAATCCGCAGTGGATGCAGATGCTAAAAAGAATAAACGTGTTAGTGAAGTCTTCTTTTATGTTTTATGTATCAAACAAAACAATAAGAATTGTAATTGCGCTTGTAAATAATTCATATACTTAATACTGGTATGATATCAGTTTTCTCCAATTTCTCATAAAAATGTGAACTGATAAAATAAAGCATGAACTTTTTCAGCTTTTGCACTTGCTGATAAGAGGGGTATATAATATGAAGGGCCTTTTTATCACACAATTGATAACCTCCTTCATGATTTTTTTCATTTGGAAGCATCACACAATTGCTTTTTCAAGATCTCTTAAATAAGATTCATAGTAATGACATTCGTTGGAATTTATGCATTCCAAGATACTCCTACAATCCTCATGAAACAACATATTTCATGAAGCAAAACAAAAAAAAATAGAGAATTTTATTTCATTTTTCTACAACATTGACAAGGAGATTATCTTTATTATAGACAAGCTTAAACGTTTACGGTCAGGCAGCACACAAAGCAGCCAGAGGACTGTATTGCGTCTTTCGGCTTTGCGAAAAATACCGCGATAAGGAATGAATGGACCGTGATGACACTACCTATATAATGACATCCTAATCCGGGAGAGGCGATCATCCAAAATTGTCTAGGAAAAACATGAAGGAATTTAAATTCTTTATTTATTTATAAATATAAACCTTAAATCATAAAATAGAATTTGAAAACAGATTTCATCATACAATGGCTTTCTAGGCAAATCACGAAACCAAGACGAAGACCAACCAACCAACGGCTCCGAATTTCCCTCAGATGAAATCACGAAACTAAAAAGAAAACGAAAGAACCAAATCAAAATCGACGAATCGAAACAACAAACCAAAACCATATATTTCGACTTCTGTCCTTTCAAAGATCCCGTCTGGTTCGTTGGGCATTTAAATGACGGCTTTCAGCATTGAGAAAAAATGGATGAGCGTGGTTAAGACTTTCGACGTGCCGGTTCATAGACACACTTATGGAACTTAAATTAAAATTGAAATTAAATATATTTTTGATTTTGCATGGAGAATTTGGGAGTAGATTTTAAGTTTAAGTTTGGAGTGGGGTTTTAGTTGGGGAAATGAGGAGAGGAAATTTTGTCTTGTATCTTTTATGTCGTGATACTTGTGCATTTTCTTTTGGTCATTTTTGGTGGCTTTTTTATGTTCTGTTTTGTTGGTTTTTACTTGTATTAGGACTATTATAACTAAATCATGGAATTTGTTTTATATATTTTTTGTATTAATAATATTGTTATCTATATTTTAGTAGTTAAATCTTTATAAAGAAAGTTGTTATTATTCAAACGTAGAAACTAATTAGGAACCATTAATTAAAGGTATAATAGTTATTTATTAAACAAAACAAATAACTAAAAAAAGAAAAACAAAACAACTAACCAAACACATTTTTCTTATTAGAATTTCTAAGTTTGTTGTACTGGTATGACAAATTGAAGTAGTTTCGTAGTGTTCTTTCACTCGAAAGTTTGAATCGTTCCAAAAGTTAAACGAGAACAAAATTCTTTAAAAGGACAATTCATGAAAAATGAGTGCAAAATTCATGAAAAATGAGTTCATAAGATCATGCAAAGCTCATGTTTTGGTGCTCTTTTGATTCACATATAAAACTATCATGTTTGTTACTCATTCATCCCCATCCCTAATATTTCTGCTTGATTATATTTTTAATTCTAAAGAAAAAAAAATAACATCTATATCTTTGTTCACTTCACCTATTTCTTATTTTCCTATTTTCCATTATCTAATTAAATAATATTAAAAAAAAAAAAAAAAATATATATATATATATATATATATATATATATATATATATATATATATATATATATATATATATATATATATATATATACATAACAATATCACATTGACTCACAAACTCACAAGTCTAAGCTACTACAAAACAGAGGTTACTTATGTTACTGTACACTCCGATTTAAGAACCGTTATAGAATGTATTTTTTGAACTACAAAAACATTTCATGAAAGAGAAATTGTGTAATGCTTCCAAATGAAAAAATCATAAAGGAGGTTAGCTCTTCATATTATACCCCTCTTTATATATCAGCAAGTGCAAAAGTTGAAAAAGTTCATGTTTTATTTTATCAGGTCACATTTTTATGAGAAGTTGGAGAAAACTGATATCATATGCCTAGTATTAAGTATATGAAGTATTTACAGGTGCAATCACAATTCTTATTGTTTTGTTTTATACATAAAACATAAAAGAAGATTTCACTAACACGTTTATTCTTTTTAGCATCAGCTCAACAACAATTGGGTCAATATCAGATGGCGCTAGATCCTGAGGTTGCATTGTTCTTGGAAATTGATCAAGACGCATTGAATGAGAATAATCCGCCTCTGTTGTAAGTCAATCTATTTATCTATCTTCTTTGTTAAATAGCTTTTGAATTAAAAAAAATTGTTTCCATTATGGATTCTAAAAGACTGGTAATTTAATTATCTCACTTTCAAGTTTCACGACCGATTATCTAATTATCTTACTTTCAAGATTCAAGACCGATTATTTATTTATCTCACTTTCAAGTTTCAAGACTGACTATTAATTACACCTTTCTGTATTTCTTCGTATAAAGAATCTAACTTTTGTGGTAGAATTACGAAACTACCCCTCCTTTCGATTTATTCAAATAAAACAAATACTGGTATTCAATCAATTACCAGCTTTATTCAATTTATTCAATTCATGTCATGCATCCAAACTGTTTGGTGATTTGTTTTCTTCTCGCATTAAATTATTGAATAAACATACAAAATTGTCTTTGAACAATGCATACAGGTATCTTCTGTATCAGGTATGCATTTAGATCTTGGTTTGTAGAAGTTTTGAACCCCTAATATGATTGTGTATTAATATATACATTCAATTGTAATAGCTTGCTTAGTTTTTGTTAGAAACAATTGCATTTATGTAGTTCAACAGTAATATTATTTGAAGTTCAAAAGTATGGTTTCAATACCATTGTTATTCATATCAAATAATAAATATCATTTAATAGATTTTCTTTGTTATCACATTTATTCAATTTATCCATTTCATTTATTCAATTCATGCATCCAAAGTTTTGATTATTTATTTTCGTCTCGTACAGATTCCTACTCATTCACTAACACGTTTTTTTTACAGCATTTGCATCCACTGCAACTTCGAGTCACCTGACGAACTGCTCTTCTTCAACCATAATGCTGACGAGCATTTTATTGCTGGCTTCAATAGAGTTTGTGACATTTGCAGAAACTGGCTGCAGAACGACCGGACTTTGCATCTCCACAGATGGCAAGTACATGGAATTCCCATTCCTGAACCGGTCGCGGGTACCGGTTGCCGTAGAGGTACCGGTAGGTGTCCCGCACGCCGTCGGGGTCCCGGACGCGGTCCCACCCCCACCACCAGTTCCCGTACCACCACCACCACCAGTACAGGTACCACCACCAGTGCCGGCCCCACCACCAGCGCCGGCCCTGCCAGTGGATGTTCTCGCTGATATTGAAGAAGCCGAAGAACAGGGCGGGACGCCAAGGTTTTCAGTCAGTGTTGGATGTTGTGGGCTAAATGGCTGAGTTATATCTCTGTTTTAAGTCATTGAGTTTTGTTTTTGAATAATACTGTTTTCGGTCCAAACTTTCAGCAAGGTCAAATCCTTGACAGTTTGATAGTTTTTCAGTTGTTTTGAACGTTTGTGGTTTGAAAAATATTATGAGGGAGCAATGATTTTGCGATGAAGTGATTCATTCTTTTCTTTATTTTTTTTATTTTTTGTGAAAAGAGGGGAAACTAATTGGAGATTCCATCTTTTTCTTTATTCATGCCTTTCTAAGATAGTGTTAATCTTGATAGTCTAAGCTAGTATATTAATATATAATTTATTATATAATACTAGATTTATTATTTCCCTTATTTGAAATGGAAAGAGATTAAATAATTATGTTACAAAGCTATTTAATAAAATGATGCACTGAATTGGTATCTAATAGTACAATATACTGGACTAAATAGTAAATAGCTAGCTATTTGGCCAATGACAAATTCTAGTTTGCCACTTATATGCATGATATCTCTAGATTTTTGGAAAGCAATATATGTAGTAAAGGATTTAGTTATACTATTTAATAACATTAAAAATATATATTCAGTTCGCCCTCAAAACCAAATGAAATGTGTATTATGTCATGTACAAATGACAGAGAAAATTTTGTCCCTTCTTTTTTTAATTACATCATGAGAATAGAATAAATAGATGCATTGATTCCACACTCATTCATATTTTCCTCATAATGTTGCCTAATGAAGACACGGCACTAATATTTCGTCATATAATTTTGTCCGAGTTTTATATGAGTTTTTAGTTTCTTCAATTTTTAATTTACTTTGTTGTTGGTAAGTAAGACAGTTTATTATGTAAGATAGTCTAAAAAAGAAGACTTTAGTATGAGTTTTGAAATGGGCCGTTTTATACTGGGCCATTTATTTCAAATAGACCCAAATATATATCTTTTTGCTGAAATATCTCTTGATAATTTATATTCAAATTATCATTCTTAAATCGTAAATCAATAATGTAATGAATGAATATAATTTATATTTGTTACTGTCCTCTGGCTGCTTCGTGTGCTGCCTGACCGTAAACATTTAAGCTTGTCAATAATAAAGATAATCTCCTTGTCAATGTTGTAGAAAAATGAAATAAAACTCTCTATTTTCTTTTTGTTTTGCTTTATGAAATATATTGTTTCCTAAGGATTGTAGGAGTATCTTGGAATGCATAAATTCCAACGAATGTTATCACTATGAATCTTATTTAAGATATCTTGATTCTTTTTTTTTAGAAAGAACTACAAACGATCGTTTGATATTTATTCTTTTTTAAATGGACTCATGTGTCCTCATCTAAATTTTTAAATCAATCTTGCTAGACATAGAATTCAAACCCCTCACCTATGAATAGATGAGGTTGGTACCGTTACCAGAAATCATCATTTCTCAAGTTTGGTTTTTTTGAAGCATATATAGTTGTCATTATTGATGCCTTATTTTTATTTATGAGTACTATTGCATGATTTAAGCAAAATAAAGTATTATTATATGTTGATTTACTGTTCGAAACAAAGAACTAAACATTTGATTATTGTTTGGGCCTGAAAGTTCAGGATTCGGTCCATGTGCCTTGTGAAGGTCTACATGCTACAACAAATGAAATTATATTTCCAAACTATTTCTTTGCCCCTACAATCACGTTCTTTCTTTTTTTGTTGATTCGAAAAAATCTGTTTTTTTTTTTTGGCAAATGCATATCTTATGTGTGCCTCATTCACTTACTATTGTGATCATTTGGTAGGCATGAAGATATTTCTCTAGTAAAATATGCTACATAAGTTCATCCCCTCCATCAGAGTGGAAATATACAAACACACAAAAGTATAATAGTAGAAGTTTCAAAATATCTAACTAGTTTGTATTGTTTCTTTTTTTTTGGAACTCCTCAAATGAGAAGGTTTATTTGAAAGAAATTATTCTTAATGAGTATCGAACCCACAAGTTCTTGGTTGGTGCGATGATGCCTTTACCGCCTGAGCTAGCAATCTTTGGCAGTTTGTATTATTGTTATATATGAACACATACTACTATTACTAAATATGAGTATATTACTATCATTGTATGAGATATTGGAGAAAACTGGACTATATACTAAACTTTAATCAAATCTCTGGATTGCATAATTTAATACCGATTCTACTCCAATCGAGGGACTATCCGCAAAATACTCTGGATGCTTCAAGTTTGCACCATACTGTAATATTCAAAAATAATAATAAATAAGAGAAGAAAGAAAAATAAAATGAACAGCTTTTTGAACCACAAAAGCATTTCATGAAAGAGAAATTGTATGATGCTTTCAAATGAAAAAATCTAGAAGGAGGTTATCAATTGTGTGATAAAAAGGCTCTTCATATTATACCCCTCTTTACATATCAGCAAGTTCAAAAGCTGAAAAAGTTCATGCTTTATTTTATCAGTTCACATTTTTATGAGAAGTTGGAGAAATTTGATATCATGTTTCATGTCTAGTATTAAATATATGAATTATTTACAGGTGCAATTACAATTCTTATTGTTTTGTTTTATACATAAAACATAAAAGAAGACTTCAATAACACGTTTATTCTTTTTAGCATCTGCATCCACTGCGGATTTCGGGTTATAGTTGGTATTGTGACGCATGCCAGAATTGGCTGAAAACATAAAATGAACAGCTTTTTGAACCACAACCAGGTTTGTCCAGATTCATTAATCTAATTAATCTTAATTAATCTATTAATTAATTAATCAATTAACTGTTTAATAATGAAGGAAATGGGACCAGTTCGCCATGAACGAGGCATTTTTTGGGGTCAAAAGCACATCCAATGAGGATATATAGATGACAAAACTTGCGCGACCTGGAAATTCAGGCCGCAAGAATTGTGAGAGAAACCTAGGGCGAAGAAACTGGCGATCTCCATTTGGCGGAGGTCAGCATGACAAATTGTTTTTTCAATTATTTCAGTTATTTTTCTGTTTTTTTTATGATTTTAGTCATTTTTCTGTATTTTTTAGGGGAGAGGGATGGAGTTAAACTTGGAGAGTAATGAGGAGCTGAGGTACTCTGCCGTGACAAGAGATACTGACAGGTGAGATTGTCTTCTATAATTCTTGTTATTCTTCGTTATTCATTCAATGTGTTCAGACACATATAATATTTAATTTAATTAACTTCGTTTTTTTATGCGTAAAGCAGGAGCAACAGCTATAACAGAGTGGCACGGGCTGAGATGAGGAGCCAGCAGTACAATGTTAAATGAGGCCCATAGAATAGTGGCGGCCGCCAAGACCGCAACAGAAAGCGTGGCCAAGTCTGAGTTTCAGCAGGGTGCACGGGCACCTAGCAGTCAACTGCCTGAGTCTGAGCGGCACCGTGCCATGCGCCTAGATCGTTTTCTTAAGACTTTGTCATTATCTTTTGTTATTATCATTTTAGTAGTATAAGAAAAAATAATAGAATCTTTTTAGTTCATTAAATTTGTTTTTCTCATTTTATTATGTACTCTCTGTTTTTTTTTTGTTTTCTTAAATTTGTTTGATCTTTAATATCAAATCAATCATTTCTTCCTCTCAATTTTGTTTCATTTAATGCTCCATATATTTTAGTTCATGCACTGTTTGTTAGGTCAGGTTCATCACCTAAAAATCATGAGGAAAATCTTCCACACAGAAAGTATGATAATAGAAGGCTGTTAAGTTTGAGTTGTGCAACATTAATACTTGAAGTTGTATATATACATATTTACACATAAAACTTTTATTAATTGTAGTTAATTAATATTTTTGAGATAGTTGTAATAGAAGAAATGTGTGGTTATACATTATTAGAGAAAACATAATTATGCTTGACAAGAGAGATTTTTTTTTCCCCAAAAAGCCCGTAGGGAAGACAAGAGAGTAATAGTGCTTAATAAGTTATTTTTCAATTTTGTTCTGAGCCAAAATTATAATATCATTTAAAATATTCAATAAACTTTTTCTCAACTCATTTTGGCAATTACCTAGTAATCCATGTCTGACCTTAAGAACACCACATAATCAAACAAAAATACATGTCATTTTCTAATTGTCGACATACCACATCAGTGTCACTTCATAAGCACAGGCAGATAAGTGGAACATGCTTTCCTTGTTTTTCATTTCCCGGTTTTTTTGAACTAATTCCATCGAACTACTGCTTCACGTTGTGCCACGTATATGCACCATTCCCGCCAGAAAAACAGATGGAAACTTACAACAGTACCACTAAAATCAACACCAAATTAGGAACAATAAATTTATTTAATTAGACATCATGAGCTTAATCTGTTAGGTCAGGTTCATCACACAGAAATCATGAGGAAATTCATTCACACTGAAAGTATGATAACAAAAGGCTGTTAAGGTTGAGTTTTGCAACATAAATACTTGAAGTTATATATATACATAGTTCCAAATACAATTAATATGATAAAGAATATGCGGCTATACATTATTAGAGAAAACAAAATTATGCTTGACAAGAGAGTACCAGTGCTTCATAGGTTATTGGAGAAAACTAAAATTTAACTATTATGTAACGGCTGAAAACCGTTAGGCAGAGTTCAGTACGGTCATGGGTCCCCTGCTTCATTCTCCACACGGCGGAGACTGGCCCAGATCTAGCCTAGTCAGACGAGATTTGGGTGCTTGGAATGTGCTGCGACTCGGCTCGGAAAATTTATTGCTGGCGAACTGCTCTTCTTTAACCATAATGCTGACGAGCATTTTATTGCTGGCTTCAATAGAGTTTCTGACATTTGCAGAAACTGGCTGCAGAACGACCGGACTTTGCATCTCCACAGATGGCAAGTACATGGAATTCCCATTCCTGAACCGGTCGCGGGTACCGGTCGCCGTAGAGGTACCGGTCGGTGTCCCGCTCGCCGTCGGGCTCCCGGACGCGGTCCCACCCCCACCACCAGCTCCCGTACCACCACCACCACCAGTACAGGTACCACCACCAGCGCCGGCCCCACCACCAGCGCCGGCCCTGCCAGTGGATGTTCTCGCTGATATTGAAGAAGCCGAAGAACAGGGCGGGACGCCAAGGTTTTCAGTCAGTGTTGGATGTTGTGGGCTAAATGGCTGAGTGACTATTTTTCTGTTTTAAGTCATTGAGTTTTTTTTTTGAATAATACTGTTTTCGGTCCAAACTTTCAGCAAGGTCAAATCCTTGACAGTTTGATGATTTTTCAGTTGTTTTGAACGTTTGTGGTTTGAAAAATATTATGAAGGGAGAATTGATTTTGCGATGAAGTGATTCATTCTTTTCTTTATTTTTTTTATTTTTTGTGAAAAGAGGGGAAACTAATTGGAGATTCCATCTTTTTCTTTATTCATGCCTTTCTAAGATAGTGTTAATCTTGATAGTCTAAGCTAGTATATTAATATATAATTTATTATATAATACTAGATTTATTATTTCTCTTATTTGAAATGGAAAGAGATTAAATAATTATGTTACAAAGCTATTTAATAAAATGATGCACTGAATTGGTATCTAATAGTACAATATACTGGACTAAATAGTAAATAGCTAGCTATTTGGCCAATGACAAATTCTAGTTTGCCACTTATATGCATGATATCTCTAGATTTTTGGAAAGCAATATATGTAGTAAAGGATTTAGTTATACTATTTAATAACATTAAAAATATATATTCAGTTCGCCCTCAAAACCAAATGAAATGTGTATTATGTCATGTACAAATGACAGAGAAAATTTTGTAATTGTACAAATGAAATGTGTATTAAATAAGATTTACTTATAAATCAAATAAGATTTACTTAACAAGCAAAATATAATATACTTAGTGAAAAATGGTAGATAAATGTATGTAATTGTTTTTTCTTATAGCTAGAAACACCAATTTGTTGGTTGATGTTTTATTATTATACAGTACAATGTACTTTAATTCATTATTCATGTTGTAACTAGTGGTTGACACATCAACCAAAAAAGTAGTTAATATACACGTAAATATAATGAGCACCGTCAAGCCTACGGTGAGGGCGAGTTAAGAAACAAAAAAAAATGAGCACCGTCCACAAAATAATGGCCATGATTATTATATCGCATAGGTGAACAGAATTATATAATATAATAGTCAACCAAGAACATATTCTACGATATCATATGAAAAAATAATAATGGACACGAAATTGAAAATCCAATGATAGTGCCTGATTTCCTCACAATTCTGTCCTTTTTGAAAATACATGTGAATAGAATATAGATGCATTGATTCCACACTCATTAATATTTTTCTCATAATTTGGTCCCTTCCTTAAAGGAAGACACGGCACTAATATGTTGGCCATAATTTTGTCCCTTGACAAATACGCGGTAGGCTGTACAGAACAGACTCACTCAACGGCCTCTATAAAGCGAGTCCAGCTCTAACCAATCCAAATAAAATAAATGACAAGTTTTCCTCTTAAAATTATTATTTTTACAATACCCAAAAGCCGGTGCCGTCAGGTTGCAAAGTCAAAGCTCCAAAGCCTGTCAAAAAAAAAAAAATCAGAAATTATTAATCATCACATAGAGGGTTTTAAATTTAAATTTTGTAATAAAAGAAAAAAATAAACAAGGTTTATGAAATTCCACACTTAATTAACCCAAATCAGCCTATAAAATTACCTTCATTATGCAATTAAACTTTCAAATAATCAATTAAGTCCCACTTGGTGTCTCAATGGTCCAACTAAACCTCAATTAGCCCCAATTATCCAACTAAACACCCCAAAAACAACCGAAACCAAAAATAAATAAAGCCCAAATTTGTGTCTCAATAACACAATCAAACCTCAATTACCCCTAATTATTCAACTAAACCAAAAAAAACCAACCCAAAATTAAAAAAAAAAAGAAAAAGAAATAAAAAAAATAAAAATACTTTCCATGCCGTACCGGTGACGAGCGGATCCACGTACCGCCAACCCAATCGAAATGGGGCCTCAATTCATCTTCCCCAAATTCCGTTTCTTCATTCCAAGCCTTAAAATACACCATATATTTCCTTTTCCCTTTTTTCATCAAAACTTTAGAAACAACACCAACCCACCATCCATCATTATAACACGCGTCGACTTCTTCTAGAAGCCTAAACGGGTAGGATTTGACCCGGTTTGTTTCGGGCGGAACCGGCCGGACATGAAACGGGTCGATGGTCTCTGTCAATTGACCCGTTTCGTCCTCTGTTTTGAGGTTTTGGTACTGTACCAAGTATTTGGTACCGACTTGTTTGAGTATTGTCGCGGCGTACCAAGCGCCGCGAAATCCTTCGTCGACGCTGCTCACTTCAACTAGGGTTCCGTTTGGGAAATTCATTTTAGGGTTTTGTTTTTCTGAAATTGAAATTGAGAAAATTGTTGGATTTTGATGGTTTGAATGTACGGATTTAGTTTAGTACAACAATTTAGAAATAGATGTAATTAATCAGAGATTTAAATAAGCAATGATAAAATAAACAAACAAAAAACGCACGTTTTTAGGTCAGACATTCATATCGCAAGACAAAATTGAAGATTAGGAATGATAAAAATAAACGAAACAATCAATGAGAGATGTGAATCCAATGACGTGAGAGATAGAGAGCTCAAAACCAAACAAAACCCATTAATGGAAGAAGGGCGCTGTTATTTACAGGCCCAATTTTGATCGCAAACGATGAGAGATGGAGGGAGAAATGTATCTGAGCCGTCAGGAGAGAGAGAAGCACGAAACGAAGGAGAGGGAAATAGTGGCGGCTAATTTCCCCAACAAATAAATAAATGCAATGCTTTGTAGCCCTTATTGCGAGCTAATAAGATCGATAAGAAATAGTTTCGTTCCTGTCTCTATTTGGGCCTTTATGGACCGAATGAAGATGGAGGAGTTCTGTTCTGGTGTTTGGTTAGTTGTTTTGTTTTTTCTTTTTAGTTATTTGTTTTGTTTAATAAATATCTATTGTAGTTTTAATTAAGGGTTCCTAATTAGTTTCTACGTTTGAACAATAACAACTTTCTTTATAAAGATTTAACTGCTAAAATATAGATAACAATATTATTAATACAAAAAATATATAAAACAAATTCCATGATTTAGTTATAATAGTCCTAATACAAGTAAAAAACCAACAAAACAGAACATAAAAAGGCCACCAAAAATGACCAAAAGAAAATGCACAAGTATCACGACATAAAAGATACAAGACAAAATTTCCTCTCCTCATTTCCCCAGCTAAAACCCCCACTCCAAACTTAAACTTAAAATCTACTCCCCAATTCTCCATGCAAAATCAAAAATATATTTAATTTCAATTTTAATTTAAGTTCCATACCATAAGTGTGTCTATGAACCGGTGCGTTGAAAGTCTTAACCACGCTCATCCATTTTTTCTCAATGCTAAAAGCCGTCATTTAAATGCCCAACAAACCAGACGGGATCTTTGAAAGGATAGAAGTCGAAATTCTTGGTTTTGGTTTGTTGTTTCGATTCGTCGATTTTGATTTGGTTCTTTCATTTTCTTTTTAGTTTCTTGATTTCATCTGAGGGAAATTCGGAGCCGTTGGTTGGTTGGTCTTTGTCTTGGTTTCGTGATTTGCCTAGAAAGCCATTGTATGATGAAATCTGTTTTCAAATTCTATTTTATGATTTAAGGTTTATATTTATAAATAAATAAAGAATTTAAATTCCTTCGTTTTTTCCTAGACAATTTTGGATGATCGCCTCTCCGGGATTAGGATGCCATTATATATGCAGTGACATTGCGGTCCATTCATTCTTTATCGCGGTATTTTTCGCAAAGCCGAAAGACGCAATACAGTCCTTTGGCTGCTTCGTGTGCTGCCTGACCGTAAACATTTAAGCTTGTCAATAATAAAGATAATCTCCTTGTCAATGTTGTAGAAAAATGAAATAAAACTCTCTATTTTCTTTTTGTTTTGCTTTATGAAATATATTGTTTCCTAAGGATTGTAGGAGTATCTTGGAATGCATAAATTCCAACGAATGTTATCACTATGAATCTTATTTACGATATCTTGATTCTTTTTTTTTTAGGAAGAACTACAAGCGATCGTTTGATATTTATTCTTTTTTAGATGGACTCATATGTCCTCATCTAAATTTTTAAATCAATCTTGCTAGACATAGAATTCAAACCCCTCATCTATGAATAGATGAGGTTGGTACCATTACCAGAAATCATCATTTCTCAAGTTTGGTTTTTGCGCCTATATTCCAAAATATTTTGTTAAACAATACAATTTAAAAAATTTAGCCTGACATCATGCACAAAACAACCAGACGATCAACAATATTGGAGAAATGACAAGAGTAAGAAACATGTTCCAAATTAAACTGAGTTAAAAATCTGGCTTACAATCCTAACAAAATGTAAACAATTTACATTTTTTTTTTAAATTATTCTTCTCTCGTTTGAGGTCTACTCCACTCGAGGGACTATCCGCAAAATACTCTGGATGCTTCAAGTTTACACCATACTGTAATATTCAAAAATAATAATAAATAAAAGAAGAAAGAAAAATAAAATGAACAGCTTTTTGAACTACAAAAGCATTTCATGAAAGAGAAATTGTGTGATGCTTCCAAATGAAAAAAATCATGAAGGAGGTTATCAATTGTGTGATAAAAAGGCTCTTCATATTATACCCCTCTTTACATATCAGCAAGTGCAAAAGCTGAAAAAGTTCATGCTTTATTTTATCAGTTCGCATTTTTATGAGAAGTTGGAGAAAACTGATATCATGCCTAGTATTAAATATATGAATTATTTACAGGTGCAATTACAATTCTTATTGTTTTGTTTTATACATAAAACATAAAAGAAGACTTCAATAACACGTTTATTCTTTTTAGCATCTGCATCCACTGCGGATTTTGGGTTATAGCTGGTATTGTGACGCATGACAAAATTGGCTGAAAACGGATACGGAGTTGCATCTCCATCGGCTTCTTCCGCTTGGCATTCCGATACCACCACCGGGACACGTCGCCATTGCGGTAACTGCCCCGGTCGTCGTACCGGTGGCGGTACCAGCTCCAATCTTTGTCGCTCCGGCCCCGATGGCACCACCAGCCCTGGTGGACCCGCTGGCACCGCCGGCCCTGGTGGACCCGCCGGCTCCGGTCGCGGTGCCTGGTCCGGCCCCACCTGAAGAGGAGGAGGGAGAGGAAGAAGGAGAGCCAAGGTTGTCCGCAACCCTTGGCTGATGTGGCATAATGAATTGAATCATCAGATTCAGTTTTCTTCTTTCTGTTTGGTTGTTTTATTTTATTTTTGTTAAATAGAAACAAATATTTTTCAGTTACTGACAAGTGGTCAGTTTGGGATTCTTTTTATTTATTTAATTTGGATTTGGTGGATTTGAATGAGCTGAAATGGCTGTTTAAACATTTAAGCTTCAATTGGTGGTTACTGTTTATTTTCTAAGTTAAAAGCTTCTGTAGTAAGATCTTTCAAATGATAGAATGAAAAAAATAGGCCAAAGAATAAAGACATTGTTCTGTTTATTGATGATTTGACTACTAAAATTATAGCTAACAATATTACTAATACAAAAGATATTTAAAACAAATTCCTTGATTTAATTCAGTTATAATCTTCCTACAAAAGGAACCAACAAAACAAAACAAAACATAAAAAAGCCACCAAAAATGACCCCAAAAAAAAAAATTCACATGTATCACAACATAAAAGATACAAGACAAAATTTCCTCTCCCCTAAGATTCAACTCAAACCAAATTCCCCCCACTCTAAACTTTAGATTCACTCTCAAATTCTCCTTCCAAAATTAAAAATATATTCAATTTAATTTTAATATAAGTTCCATAAGCGTGTCTATGAACCGGCGTGTCGAAAGTCTTAACAACACTCATCCACTTTTTATCAACTATGAAAAGCGAACTGTCATTCAAATGACCCACAAACCAAACAGGGTCTTTGAACGGGAAAAAAATCAAAATTCTTCATTTTGCTTTTCGATTCGTCGATTTTGATTTGGTCCTTTCTTTTTCTTTTCAATTTCGTGATTTTGTCGGAGTCAAATTCATCTTGGTTGGTTAGTTGGTCTTCGTCTTCTTGGCTGATCGGCATTCCAAAGTCAATGTAACACATTGCCCTAAACAAAAATAACAAAATAATTATATTAAATACCAACTAAAATGATAAAAAAGGGGGACTTTAGCTTTTTTTTCTTTCAAATATTAGGACACGAGGGTTATTTTAGCATTTTTTTGAAATAATATTAATACAAATAACAGAAGTAAAACCCTTTATCACACGGAAATTGCAAAAAAGCCCCTGCATCATTGGAAATTGCGAAAAAAACTAACAGTGTTGACTCCAAATTAACAGCAGTGGCTTGTTTTCAACTTCCAACAATGCAAGGGCTTTTTTGCTATTTCGGCATAATATAGGGCTCCCTACAAAAACCTTTCCTATTACCTTGAAGTATAAACAATAACATAGAAAGACGAAAACGTAGACTTCGTTTGCTGATGTCGTGATGACGAGAGCGTTGGGAATGTGAGGGGAGAATCCGCCAGCTGTCACGGAGGCGTCGTTCATCCTCGAAACGAACCAGTGCTGCCTGGTAAATGAAGTTTTGTTGTTTAAAAAAAAAGATGGAAGTTTTTTTAATTAAATATGGTGGTTTTGTGGGAATATTTAATTGTTTTTAACGAATGTGATGCATAGAAGGACGAAAAAGCATGATGGCTGCTATGCAGACAGGGTTTACATTGTGAATGTTGTTTCTTTAATTAGTTGAACTGATTTGTAACATTTGCACTAACCCTATCGGGCTGTCATCCCGCTTTTTGGTCATGCTGTGTAGCAATTTTGTATTTTTTTTGTTGGTTAGTTTGGTATGTAAACTGCACCTGGTAATCAAGTGTGAATGGTTTGAATTAACAAAAAGAAAGCAAGAAAAAAAAATTAAATGAGTCATGTTGACAAGTAAAAAATTAACTTTGAGTTTCAAGGTTAAAAACGTAAAGAGTAGAATGATAAAATAAACGAAACAATCAATGATAAATGTGAATCCAGGAAAGTGAGCTCAAAACTAAACAAACCCACATATTAATCAAACCCCAAAACAAATCCACAAATCAGAACAATGAAGCCGAAATTAACAGGCCCAACTTTGAGCTGAAATCTACAGATCAGGGAATAAACGAAAGATCGAGAAATGCACCTGAGATGAGAAGAAGAAGAAGAAGAAGAAGAAGAGGGAAATAATGGCGGGCTCTGAAAATAGAAAGGGCAGTGATGTACATACAATACACACAGGCTGTAAGTTGTTATGAACAGGCCCAGTCTGTTTATGTTGTTAACTTGAAAGGCTTAATCGGGCCTGTTAATATCAACACAATGCCTTGAAATATCATATCACCAAGATCCAAGCCGAAAAAAACTTGTTCAGTTTTTAGAATTGTATAAAAAATTCCTAAAAATTGTCTGATTTAGCTTCCTTATTATTTCTGAAATATATCCAAAAAGATATACAAAAGTACGTAAGAATGAAATATATATTTTCAAAATGTTATATAAAAAATGAGAACAGAAAATTACAGAATATAAAAGGAGTATATACTATTGGCTATTACACTGTAGTAACTGTACAACTACAAATAAATAAACGTTAGGCCCTTGTCACCCTCCTTGCAATATTTTCCCTACACCTGTTCCACCACGTGTCAAACTTGCAACACAACTGACAGTGGGTCCATATAGTTCCTCAACCTGCCACGTGGCAGTATAAGCACATCCAACGTCTCTCTCAACTTGCTCCTGAAACCTGTGGAGGTTATGACTCGTAAGGATAACATGGCCATGATCTCTCTCTCTCTCTCTCGCTCTCTCTCTTTCTCATACTCAGCTTCTCAAATCAAAAAGAAAAGGGAAGAAGAAAAACAGAGCAATCAACAATGACCGTGTTGGGTCCAGTGACAGCTCACAGGATGGCGGGCGGCGTTTCGTTGAAGAACAGAGAGCTCACAAAGCCATTGTTTCTTTCAAGCTCAAAGAAGAAACATCAAGAAAGAGGAGTGAAAATGTCTGTAGCTACTGGCGAAATAAATGCAAATGTCAAGGTATGTCTTTAATGTAGAAAATGTGACACATGTAAACTGTTTGTTAAAATACCTTAACGATTAGTTGTTTATATATTAATAATTATTTTTTATGTGATTTATATAGTTTGAAGATGTGGATTTGGATAGGAGAAATCCACGCACGGTTTTAGCTGTTATTTTAGGTGGTGGAGCTGGAACCCGTCTTTTTCCTCTTACAAAAAGAAGAGCTAAACCAGCTGTAAAATTTCCCATTTAATATACACTTAATCATCATGATTATCATGATAAATACTTAGAAATAAATGGTTTTTCATTTTTGTTGATTAATTGTCTTCAAACAGGTGCCTATTGGAGGAGCGTACCGATTGATTGACGTACCGATGAGTAATTGCATAAATAGCGGTTTGAACAAAGTTTATATTCTCACTCAGTTTAATTCTGCCTCGCTCAATCGCCACTTGTCACGTGCGTATAATTTTAGCAATGGTGTTGCTTTTGGCGACGGTTTTATTGAGGTAAAATTAAATATATTAAAAAACAGTATATTGAGACACAAAAACAGTATATTGTTAATAAAAAAGGTATGTTTTGTCCATAGGATAGAATAAATCTTATTCTTAACAACAAGGATTGGATCAGAGCCCTCATTTTTTTTATTTATTGATTTTTTTATAAAATTAAATGAATTAATTTTTTTTTAATGATTTAATGAAGGTTTTAGCAGCAACTCAGACACCAGGAGAAGCAGGAAAGAAATGGTTTCAAGGCACAGCTGATGCCGTTCGACAATTTCATTGGCTTTTCGAAGTATTTTATTTTTTTTTTAATTTATTATTATTATTGCGAGATTTTTTAGGTAAAGTTTGAGTTTATTGTTTCTTATGAAGGATGCAAAAGCGAGGGAAATAGAGGATGTGGTGATTCTGTCTGGGGACCATTTTTACAGAATGGATTATATGGATTTTGTTCAGGTATTTTATAATTTAAATTTAAAGATTCTAATTAAAATAAAATTATTTTTATTAGAAGAAATTATAAATATTTTTCTTTTTATTATTTTTATTAATTTTCTATGTAGCATCACCGTATTTAACTAATCACTACTTAGTACAATATAGACAGTTGAGATCCTATCTGTACAATTGATGTGTTGCATGTGGTGTAGTCTTCTACAGGTATGTTATTAACATTTATATATAGAGACCATAACCATAGGCCAATCATGACATAATGTAAATTGGTTAATGAATTGATCCATCAAGAGTAAGTGCATGGTCGATATAATTGTTTTATTGATTTATTCCTCTCTCTCTCCATATCTAATTTCTCTCTTATTAGTTTATTCATTCTCTCATTATATCTTTTCAGATCCATACATGCCATACCATTTTCAATTTTCAGTATATGTCTCGCTCAATCATATTCTCACCTCTTGCTTCGCCTCCTTTCTTTAGGATGGCATGATTTATTATTAACAAGATTCTGTCTTTTACCTATTTTACACAAAAGCCTCAACAATTTGGTTTGAAATATTTTTCCTAATTGCACAGTATATTTGGGGGTTAAAAGACTTTTAACTGTTTTGACGAAGTCATATTTAAAATAATCTTTTTTGTTTGAAGTATATTATATTATATTAAATTATATTATATTATATTATATTATTCTAAAAGAAATTAGATACAGTAATTGCATAAGGGTTTTCCACGTCAGTCAACAAATTCCAGCCATTTGATCTAGCATTCATTGGCTATCATTTATCTAATTTCTAAATCTTAATGGATCTTGATTGCTCTTAGTGCATTTTTATTATGGTGTACCTTGACTAACTTTAGAGTTGGTCTCTTATCTTTTAACTATTTGGTCCATATATTGCTATACCTTATGTTATCTCGGGTCCTATGGATAGAGATACATGTATTAGCTAATTTCAGACAGTGGAGAAAATGATAGCTCTTATATATGCTTCTTTTCTATAGTTTTTTTACTAAAATTCTTTTTGTTCATATATTTATTTTGTATAAATTCACTCATCTATAATAATAATCAGCAATTTAAAGTACAAAGTATATATTTTTTTCATGCAAATCATCTTATTTCTTTTGTTCTAATTTATAGTAAATTGAATTGTCTTATGTTTCCTACTCTTGCCGAAAATTCGGATCTGTAAACCTTTGGTGTAAGGCTTATTATACCTCCAAGTCTAGCCAGTTATGAATTATAAGTGTTAGATTGTTGCTCCCGCATTATATTGCTTATCAATCAAATATATCATTCTATAATATCCAAAATTATTATTCGATATATGAATCAGTGATACACACTATATTGTTTATCAGTCAAATAAATCATTTCAATAATATCCAAAACTACTATTCCATAAATGAACCAGTGGTCAACAGAACATCATCCTTCGCACTAATGTCATGCGAGGTACTAATACATGACAATAAACATTATTATGCTTAATTTCATCTCTCTATTTTATTTTCTATTTTGCTAATTATACTGTTGTATTCCAAAAAATCTATCAAAATATCGCGCAACGCGCGAGTATCCCTTGTTATTTCTTTTAGAAGTAAATATTGTAATGTAAAAATTATAAAAGGCCAAAGATTAACTGAAACATGATATATCATGCGGAATTCTAACATAATATATAGACGTCAGAAGCAATATATACTTCTACAGAAAAACTAACATATTAGCAACAATTCCACATGCATACATCTCACAATGTCAAAATTTACTCACACACTCTTATCTCCTTCCGGTTCACAGTTGATTATCGCACCAGGTTTGTCTAGATCCCCCGGGTATTGAGCTGTACTATCTGACTATCTGTGTTCGATTAATCATTCTACAATACATGAAATCCAAAAGAATTTGATACTGTTAATGACTGCTCTTCAGTTAATCACATTAATGATATTCCGTATTCTAGATTCTACAAATAAGAAATGGTTTTGAGCGGTATAGTATTGTAACGGATTGGGTTATCTCGGACAGTTTGAACTTGTGATTAAGGTAAAATTTACTATTGTATATTACTATATTTTAGTTTCATCTTATAAATTATTGACCCCTCTTTATTATATTTTTAGTGATTTACATTTTTTCTCTTTAATCAGATGTATCCACAGGGAAGAATGTCTTGTCATTGTGGTGAGATAAAGGTTGGGGATCACGTCTGTGTTAAGGGACCAAAGTCAATGAATTACTGCTTAATCATTTTATTTTGTTAAATTTCATATAATGATTATAATAATATATCAAATGATATTTTGTTACATTACATATAGTGAATATAATAATATATCAAATGATTTTTTTAAAGGAAATCTCAAACAAAATTTTATTTGGATACAGTTGTAACTTGTAAATGATCATCCCGAGTTTTTCTCCGGTTGTGATTGAAAAGGAGAGGTGTCACTCCTGTGCTCCGATGTTGAATGGTAAGTTGTTGAAGATACTAATGGAGTGTCCCGTGATTAGAGAAATGGAGAATAAGATTTAATACTAAACGGTTAATTTTGAGGTTTTCAAATTTAGATTAGGCTGTTAGGATTGGATGGCTGAGATTGATATGAACGGCTAGGAAAATAAACGGTTCAGATTAAGAAGAAGTGAGGGGTCGATCGGTGTATTATTATTGTAATTAAGCTGAGGTCTGATGTAAAGATAAATCCAAGCTTAATCAATCTAATTAATCTTTTTTATCTCTACTTTAAGCTTCTAATATAATAAGTATTGATATTTGACATAGTATGGAGATGGAAATTTGATTATATAATTGTTTGATGATTAATCTACATAAAAAAAAAATCCTAAAAAAATATATCTGGTAATTACAATAAAAGATATTTATTATATAATAGAAAAATATAGTTTATATTGCTTAACATAATATTTCACCAGAATTATACTTACGCAATTTCCCCACCCCTTTATTTTTCAAAGCTTTTTGAGCAATCTCAAGAAGCCATATCACCTCAATTATTTCCTCCCTTAGATTACATAATATGATTACATCTATGCCATTAAATTTTTTAAAGTTCATTTATTAAAACATATTTAGTTTTTTTCTTTTCTTCTTTAAAAAAATAGAAATTCATAATAAGATGTCGTATTTCTAACGTTAAAATCTTCAAAACTAATTTTGTTTAAATTTTCTCTTTATTTTGAATTCTATGTTGTTATGGTTCTAATTTAAATTTTTTTTCTCGACGAAGTATTCAAAGATAAACTATGGAAGAAAATATGCTCATGTGAAAAATATATCTTTACATAATTAGATTTAAACAATCAGACATTTAAAATATAATACAATAAATTATTTTTTTTGTGCTATCAATAAATTATAAATTCAAACATTTAGATAAATTAACCCCACCCCATTATTTTTCACCTCATATTGAGCCTTCTCATTGAAGCATGTCATCAAATTTCTTTGAGCCGTGCGATATCAAAAAAATTCTCAAGTTTCTTGATATTTTATGGCTATGTGTGTGATATTAATACATAATCATAAATTTATTAGATTACTATTTTTTATATTACATTTCTGATTTGGTGGGAACCATCAAGTTCTTGGGTTCTCACTACAAGGAAATAATATATTAAGAAATACATTACATTAATTAATATATTACATATTTCGGTGATGGATATGTGATTTATTTATTCATAAAGTATATAATTATTGCACATCATTTTGATAGTTGAATAAGATCAACAATGATAAAATTAATTGTGATAACAAATTAAGAAAATGATTTATGTTATATTTTTTTTATATTAGAACATAACATTTTTTTCTCTATGTATAACATTATATTTTTTCTTCAAAAAAAAAATGAGACATATTTGAGTAAATCTTTTGGTGCTTCTACTAAAATCTTCGAAATAAATTGTCTTCTTTTTATTTTTCTTTTTTCGAGCTTCATCTGAGGATAATTATAACTTATAGATTTTTCTAAATGTAATATATCAAAAGACAACAACATATAACTTCAGAGAACAACTGAAAATAAACTTAAATTGAGATTATAAAGATTAATTCATAGTACCTTATTAAAAAATCAATTTATTTTTTCATTAAGTTGTTATTTATATAATTAATTTATAGTATCATAATTTATTATATAAAATTATCTGTAATTACAAAATTAGATGTGATAAAACATCTTATAATGTAATATAACATTATAACTAAAAGAAATATTAAAATTACTGTACATGAAATTTCTATATTTTTTATTTGTTATGAATCAATTTAAATGTTATTTTAATTTTTATAATTTTTTTCTTGAAAAGTTACGGAGAGCTTGTGTAATTTTTATAATTGTAAGTTTATCTATTATATATCGAAAAATAAATAATAAAAATATTTGCAAATATACAATTACTTTATTTATTCTCTTAAGGTTTTTTATATTATCATCACTTTACAACATAATAAGAGATAAAATAAAAAATAGAGAAGCGACATAAATTAATGATAGTGACATTCCATTTGTAGAAGAAAATAAATTATATAAAAAAAATAAATAAGGTGATATATAAGAAAACTAATATGACCAATTATCTTAAAATATTAATTCATATTCTCATTGTTGAATTTTTTTTTTTACTTGTCAAAATTATGTGCGGTATATATATGCCACGTGAATAAAAATTTCACATGTTGTTGATGAAACTCAGTACATAAATTAATATAACATGATTTTCAACAATATAAAAATATTTTGATGCAACTGTTTCATGAAATCGAAGATATAGCACGGAATATTAATCTAATTGTATACTAAAATGAAAATATTCGCAGCCTAGCCCTAACATTACATTATCCTAGTTGATATTAATTTTGATTGTTACTTTCATTTATTACCATACATCATATCACTTGAATGAGTGGTTAAGTGAAACAGAGATTAAGAAGATAACTGGAGATTATATAGGGCGTTATTTTGTATATTGTATGCACTCGGTGTATGACGTTTAAGAGAGACTTAGAACTGTCAGAGAGGGTGTAAACTTTGAGCCGGGGTTAAGGTGATTTGAGAGATCCTTAATGAATTATTAAATTAATTATCCAAATCTAATAATAACTCGATGACGTACCCAAAGCGCTCACCTCAATACCTCAGATAGAAAAATATTCTGACGTAGTCTCTCTCTCCTCCAAAATTCCGATTGAAGGTCAACATCGATTTGACTCAGCTCAACAACATGGCGCTAGATCCTGAGGTAGCGTTATTCTTAGAAATCAATCAAGACGCATTGAATGAAAATAATCAGCCTTTGTTGTAAGTCAATCTATTTATTTATCTTCTTTGTTAAATAGGTTTTGAATTAAAAAAAAATTGTTTCCATTATGGATTCTGAAAGACTGATTATTTAATTATCTCACTTTTCAAGTTTCACGACCGATTATCTAATTATCTCACTTTCAAGATTCAAGACCGATTATTTATTTATCTCACTTTCAAGTTTCAAGACTGACTATTAATTACACCTTTCTGTATTTCTTCGTATAAAGAATCTAACTTTTGTGGTAGAATTACAAAACTACCCCTCCTTTCGATTTTTCAAATAAAACAAATATTGGTATTCAATCAATTACGAGCTTTATTCAACTTATTCAATGCATGTCATGCATCCAAACTGTTTGGTGATTTGTTTTCTTCTCGCATTAAATTATTGAATAAACATACAAAATTGTATTTGAACAATGCATACAGGTATCTTCTGTATCAGGTATGCATTTAGATCTTGGTTTGTAGAAGTTTTGAACCGCTAATATGATTGTGTATTAATATATACATTCAATTGTAATAGCTTGCTTAGTTTTTGTTAGAAACAATTGCATTTATGTAGTTCAACAGTAATATTATTTGAAGTTCAAAAGTATGGTTTCAATACCATTGTTATTCATATCAAATAATAAATATCATTTAATAGATTTTCTTTGTTATCACATTTATTCAATTTATCCATTTCATTTATTCAATGCATGCATCCAAAGTTTTGATTATTTATTTTTGTCTCGTACAGATTCCTACTCATTCACTAACACATTTTTTTTGCAGCATTTGCATCCACTGCAACTTCGAGTCACCTGACGAACTGCTCTTCTTCAACCATAATGCTGACGAGCATTTTATTGCTGGCTTCAATAGAGTTTGTGACATTTGCAGAAACTGGCTGCAGAACGACCGGACTTTGCATCTCCACAGATGGCAAGTACATGGAATTCCCATTCCTGAACCGGTCGCGGTACCGGTTGCCGTAGAGGTACCGGTCGGTGTCCCGCTCGCCGTCGGGCTCCCGGACGCGGTCCCACCCCCACCACCAGTTCCCGTACCACCACCACCACCAGTACAGGTACCACCACCAGCGCCGGCCCTGCCAGTGGATGTTCTCGCTGATATTGAAGAAGCCGAAGAACAGGGCGGGACGCCAAGGTTTTCAGTCAGTGTTGGATGTTGTGGGCTAAATGGCTGAGTTATATCTCTGTTTTAAGTGGCTGAGTTATATCCAGAAAGTACAACCACAAATAGGGATTATGACCGACTGTGTAACGAAATTTATGAGAATCTCGGTTGGTCGTATAATGATATTCTTTTAATCCGAGGTCGGCTTCCTTCCCTTAAGAAAGGCATTATAGGTTAGTGAAAATTATGAATAATACACAATTCATTAATTTTGCGGAGCGCGTCATAAGGGTTGGGATGGAGGAATTAGAAATATATGTTTATCGCGTCCAAAATAAAGAATATCAGATAGGAACTAGTAGTAGATCAAATGTAATTCCAAATGCAGATGAAAATGAGATATTAGAACCCGTTGAAAATGAAATAAATATTGAAAATGCGAATGAGGACCCGTTTGCGACCTTTGATTTGGCACGTGTGAGCAATAATGTACTTCCCGAAATAGATGATGATGAAAATGAATTAGATGAGGAACCCGAAATGGAGTCAGAGGACGAGGAAGAAATTTATGGAGATGGCGATGAAGAAATGGAGAGAGTGAACCATCAGACGGGATTTATATATACGGAAGAGGGTGAGATGGTTAGTGTAGGTACTTTCGGTGATGCGCCCGGCTGCTGAATTCGAAGATAGTTCAATGTGGGAATATGCGAGAAATGATGTCTTATCTGGCATGAATGTGAATGAAAATGATGATGAAATATTGTATAAGGGACGTACATTTGAAACGAAATCAGAACTACAATCGGCTGTAAGAGCATACAGTGTGAAGCATCACCGAGAAATAAAAGTAGACCACTCGAATAAAACGAGATATATTGTGATATGTAAGCTTAAAGATGAAGGTACTAGAGGATGTAGTTGGAGGATACACGCTTCGATTAATAAAAAAAATAATTTATGGGAGATTAAAACATTTAGACAACCACACGTATGTATTAACCAAACACCTAGAAGAGACCACAAACAGTTAACGAGTGCGCTTGTTGGGGGGCTAATTCTAGATATCGTAAGAGCGGATTTAGATGTTAAACCTGTAACCATAATAGAAGCCGTTAAATTGAAGGTTGAATATACCATATCGTATTGGAAGGCTTGGCACGCAAAACAACACGCGTTTCGATTCTTATTTGGGGGTTGGAGGGAGGCTTATAATTTGCTCCCTGAGTTGATGGCGGCAATAACCTCAACAAATCCTGGTACTTTGTATACACTTAAAACTGGTGCCCCAAATAGAGATGGTGAGTTGGAGTTCGAAGGTCTATTTTGGGCATTTGGCCCATCACTACATGGTTTTCAATTTTGCAAGCCCGTCATAACAGTAGATGGAACATTTCTAACCGGAAAATACCAAGGAACTTTACTAACGGCGATTGGTACTGACGCAAATGGTCAGTTATTTCCTTTAGCTTTTGCTTTAGTTGATAGGGAGAAGAATGAGACATGGGGGTGGTTTTTTAATTGTTTGCGTGATGTTCTCGGAGAAGAAAATATGTATTGCATTATTTCGGATAGGCATGCTGGCATAATTAGTGCAATGAAAGTGAGAAGGTGGCTGCCACCTTATGGTTATCATCGTTATTGTATGCGGCATCTTCAAGCAAATTTCAGTAATGTTGTAACAGACAAAACAGTGGTTCCGATGATTCAAGGATTAGTACGTGCGCACAACAAATATAAATTTAATAAGATATGAGAAAAAATGGAAAAAAAAGATAGTTCAGCGACTGATTGGTTACAAAAGATAAATAAATCAAATTGGGCGATTTCGTACGATACTGAAGGTCGTCGGTGGGGCATACCAACTAGCAATAACGTCGAAGTGATGAATTTTGTTTTCAAAGGTATAAGAAAACTACCTGTTACGGCAATTGTGGAGGCGACAATTTATAAGCTAAATTGTTATCACGTGAGATATCGGGCGGCTGCTGATATGAGGGAAAAGAATTGGTCGGATATAGTGATGTTAAAAATGGAACGTAGACGCATTAAGGCTGCTAGGCATGAAGTCACTTGCTACAACTTAGAGCAAGGTATTTATCAGGTGCTTACGCAAGCCCGGCGTTCGACGAGTGGTATCGGAATTCCGAGAAAGAAATGGCGAGTGGATATCAACGAAGGAAAATGCGAGTGTCAGAAACCTATGATATACCACTACCCGTGTTCACACGTCATAGCAGTTTGTATACGCAAAGTTATATCTAGCGAAGTTTTCATTCATCCGTGTTATTCATTGGATAATTTGAAACGTACGTATGAAAAAAGTTTCTATCCTGTAAAGGAAAAATCACAATGGAGGCCACGCCTAGAAATTTGTAATTACAATTTATTTCCTGGTGATAAACTTATAAGGACAAATGCTAACGGAAGAATGAAACGTGGAAGAAGGCAGGAGTTGCGAATCCAAAACAGTATGGACACCATGAACAAAGAAAAGCGTGTAATGAATTGCAGCGTCTGTCAGAGAGGGTGTAAACTTTGAGCCGGGGTTAAGGTGATTTGAGAGATCCTTAATGAATTATTAAATTAATTATCCAAATCTAATAATAACTCGATGACGTACCCAAAGCGCTCACCTCAAAACCTCAGATAGAAAAAAAATTCTGACGTAGTCTCTCTCTCCTCCAAAATTCCGATCGAAGGTCAACATCGATTTCACTCAGCTCAACAACATGGCGCTAGATCCTGAGGTAGCGTTATTCTTAGAAATCAATCAAGACGCATTGAATGAAAATAATCAGCCTTTGTTGTAAGTCGATCTATTTATTTATCTTCTTTGTTAAATAGGTTTTGAATTAAAAAAAAATTGTTTCCATTATGGATTCTGAAAGACTGATTATGTAATTATCTCACTTTTCAAGTTTCACGACCGATTATCTAATTATCTCACTTTCAAGATTCAAGACCGATTATTTATTTATCTCACTTTCAAGTTTCAAGACTGACTATTAATTACACCTTTCTGTATTTCTTCGTATAAAGAATCTAACTTTTGTGGTAGAATTACAAAACTACCCCTCCTTTCGATTTTTCAAATAAAACAAATACTGGTATTCAATTAATTACGAGCTTTATTCAATTTATTCAATGCATGTCATTCATCCAAACTGTTTGGTGATTTGTTTTCTTCTCACATTAAATTATTGAATAAACATACAAAATTGTATTTGAACAATGCATACAGGTATCTTCTGTATCAGGTATGCATTTAGATCTTGGTTTGTAGAAGTTTTGAACCGCTAATATGATTGTGTATTAATATATACATTCAATTGTAATAGCTTGCTTAGTTTTTGTTAGAAACAATTGCATTTATGTAGTTCAACAGTAATATTATTTGAAGTTCAAAAGTATGGTTTCAATACCATTGTTATTCATATCAAATAATAAATATCATTCAATAGATTTTCTTTGTTATCACATTTATTCAATTTATCCATTTCATTTATTCAATTCATGCATCCAAAGTTTTGATTATTTATTTTCGTCTCGTAAAGATTCCTACTCATTCACTAACACATTTTTTTTGCAGCATTTGCATCCACTGCAACTTCGAGTCACCTGACGAACTGCTCTTCTTCAACCATAATGCTGACGAGCATTTTATTGCTGGCTTCAATAGAGTTTGTGACATTTGCAGAAACTGGCTGCAGAACGACCGGACTTTGCATCTCCACAGATGGCAAGTACATGGAATTCCCATTCCTGAACCGGTCGCAGTACCGGTTGCCGTAGAGGTACCGATCGGTGTCCCGCTCGCCGTCGGGCTCCCGGACGCGGTCCCACCCCCACCACCAGTTCCCGTACCACCACCACCACCAGTACAGGTACCTCCCGGACGCCGTCTGATATTGAAGAAGCCGAAGAACAGGGCGGGACGCCAAGGTTTTCAGTCAGTGTTGGATGTTGTGGGCTAAATGGCTGAGTTATATCTCTGTTTTAAGTCATTGAGTTTTTTTTTTTGAATAATACTGTTTTCGGTCCAAACTTTCAGCAAGGTCAAATCCTTGACAGTTTGATAGTTTTTCAGTTGTTTTGAACGTTTGTGGTTTGAAAAATATTATGAGGGAGCAATGATTTTGCGATGAAGTGATTCATTCTTTTCTTTATTTTTTTTATTTTTTGTGAAAAGAGGGGAAACTAATTGGAGATTCCATCTTTTTCTTTATTCATGCCTTTCTAAGATAGTGTTAATCTTGATAGTCTAAGCTAGTATATTAATATATAATTTATTATATAATACTAGATTTATTATTTCTCTTATTTGAAATGGAAAGAGATTATTAAATGGACTCATGTGTCCTCATCTAAATTTTTAAATCAATCTTGCTAGACATAGAATTCAAACCCCTCACTTATGAATAGATGAGGTTGGTACCGTTACCAGAAATCATCATTTCTCAAGTTTTGTTTTTTTGAAGCATATATAGTTGTCATTATTGATGCCTTATTTTTATTTATGAGTACTATTGCATGATTTGTGTTGATTTACTGTTCGAAACAAAGAACTAAACATTTGATTATTGTTTGGGCCTAAAAGTTCAAGGTTCGGTCCATGTGCCTTGTGAAGGTCTACATGCTACAACTGATGAAATTATATTTCCAAACTATTTCTTTGTCCCTACAATCACGTTTTTTATGTTTATCTTTCTTTTTTTGTTGATTCGAAAAAAAAAAAATTTTTTTTTTGGCAAATGCATATCTTATGTGTGCCTCATTCACTTACTATTGTGATCATTTGGTAGGCATGAAGATATTTCTCTAGTAAAATATGGTACATAAGTTCATCCCCTCCATCAGAGTGGAAATATACAAACACACAAAAGTATAATAGTAGAAGTTTCAAAATATCTAACTAGTTTGTATTGTTTTTTTTTTTTGGAACTCCTCAAATGAGAAGGTTTATTTGAAAGAAATTATTCTTAATGAGTATCGAACCCACAAGTTCTTGGTTGGTGGGATGATGCCTTTACCGCTTGAGCTAGCAATCTTTGGCAGTTTGTATTATTGTTATATATGAACACATACTGCTATTACTAAATATGAGTATATTACTATCATTGTACGAGATATTGGAGAAAACTGGACTATCCGCAAAATACTATGGATGCTTCAAGTTTACACCATACTGTAATATTCAAAAATAATAATAAATAAGAGAAGAAAGAAAAATAAAATGAAC
Organism: Juncus effusus; assembly: GCA_027726005.1. Classification (NCBI taxonomy): domain Eukaryota; kingdom Viridiplantae; phylum Streptophyta; class Magnoliopsida; order Poales; family Juncaceae; genus Juncus; species Juncus effusus. Next base: position 9,554,931 of record CM050905.1, on the reverse strand, counting down.
AGCTTTTTGAACCACAAAAGCATTTCATGAAAGAGAAATTATATGATGCTTCCAAATGAAAAAATCATGAAGGAGGTTATCAATTGTGTGATAAAAAGGCTCTTCATATTATACCCCTCTTTACATATCAGCAAGTGCAAAAGCTGAAAAAGTTCATGCTTTATTTTATTAGTTCACATTTTTATGAGAAGTTGGAGAAATCTGATATCATGTTTCATGCCTAGTATTAAATATATGAATTATTTACAGGTGCAATTACAATTCTTATTGTTTTGTTTTATACAAAAAACATAAAAGAAGACTTCAATAACACGTTTATTCTTTTTAGCATCTGCATCCACTGCGGATTTCGGGTTATAGTTGGTATTGTGACGCATGCCAGAATTGGCTGAAAACAGAAAAATAAAATGAGCAGCTTTTTGAACCACAACCAGGTTTGTCCAGATTCATTAATCTAATTAATCTTAATTAATCTATTAATTAATTAATCAATTAACTGTTTAATAATTAAGGAAATGGGACGAGTTCGCCATGAACGAGGCATTTTTTGGGGTCAAAAGCACATCTAATGAGGATATATAGATGACAAAACTTGCGCGACCTGGAAATTCAGGCCGCAAGAATTGAGAGAAACCTAGGGCGAAGAAACTGGCGATCTCCATTTGGCGGAGGTCAGCATGACAAATTTTTTTTTCAATTATTTCAGTTATTTTTCTGTTTTTTTATGATTTTAGTCATTTTTCTGTATTTTTTAGGGGAGAGGGATGGAGTTAAACTTGGAGAGTAATGAGGAGCTGAGGTACTCTGCCGTGACAAGAGATACTGACAGGTGAGATTGTCTTCTATAATTCTTGTTATTCTTCGTTATTCATTCAATGTGTTCAGACACATATAATATTTAATTTAATTAACTTCGTTTCTTTATGCGTAAAGCAGGAGCAACAGCTATAACAGAGTGGCACGGGCTGAGATGAGGAGCCAGCAGTACAATGTTAAATGAGGCCCATAGAATAGTGGCGGCCGCCAAGACCGCAACAGAAAGCGTGGCCAAGTCTGAGTTTCAGCGGGGTGCACGGGCACCTAGCAGTCAACTGCCTGAGTCTGAGCGGCACCGTGCCATGCGCCTAGATCGTTTTCTTAAGACTTTGTCATTATCTTTTGTTATTATCATTTTAGTAGTATAAGAAAAAATAATAGAATCTTTTTGGTTCATTAAATTTGTTTTTCTCATTTTATTATGTACTCTCTGTTTTTTTCTTGTTTTCTTAAATTTGTTTGATCTTTAATATGAAATCAATCATTTCTTCCTCTCATTTTTGTTTCATTTAATGCTCCATATATTTTAGTTCATGCACTGTTTGTTAGGTCAGGTTCATCACCTAAAAATCATGAGGAAAATCTTCCACACAGAAAGTATGATAATAGAAGGCTGTTAAGTTTGAGTTGTGCAACATTAATACTTGAAGTTGTATATATACATATTTACACATAAAACTTTTATTAATTGTAGTTAATTAATATTTTTGAGATAGTTGTAATAGAAGAAATGTGTGGTTATACATTATTAGAGAAAACATAATTATGCTTGACAAGAGAGATTTTTTTTTCCCCAAAAAGCCCGTAGGGAAGACAAGAGAGTAACAGTGCTTAATAAGTTATTTTTCAATTTTGTTCTGAGCCAAAATTATAATATCATTTAAAATATTCAATAAACTTTTTCTCAACTCATTTTGGCAATTACCTAGTAATCCATGTCTGACCTTAAGAACACCACATAATCAACAAAAGGAACCAACAAAACAAAACAAAACATAAAAAAGCCACCAAAAATGACCCCAAAAAAAAAATTCACAAGTATCACAACATAAAAGATACAAGACAAAATTTCCTCTCCCCTAAGATTCAACTCAAACCAAATTCCCCCCACTCTAAACTTTAGATCCACTCTCAAATTCTTCTTCCAAAATTAAAAATATATTCAATTTAATTTTAATTTAAGTTCCATAAACGTGTCTATGAACCGGCGCGTCGAAAGTCTTAACAACACTCATCCACTTTTTATCAACTATGAAAAGCGAACTGTCATTCAAATGACCCACAAACCAAACAGGGTCTTTGAACGGGAAAAAAATCAAAATTCTTCATTTTGCTTTTCGATTCGTCGATTTTGATTTGGTCCTTTCTTTTTCTTTTCAATTTCGTGATTTTGTCGGAGTCAAATTCATCTTGGTTGGTTAGTTGGTCTTCGTCTTCTTGGTTGACCGGCATTCCAAAGTCAATGTAGCACATTGCCCTAAACAAAAATAACAAAATAATTATATTAAATACCAACTAAAATGATAAAAAAGGGGGACTTTAGCTTTTTTTTCTTTCAAATATTAGGACACGAGGGTTATTTTAACATTTTTCACACGGAAATTGCAAAAAAGCCCCTGCATCATTGGAAATTGCGAAAAAAACTAACAGTGTTGACTCCAAATTAACAGCAGTGGCTTGTTTTCAACTTCCAACAATGCAGGGGCTTTTTTGCAATTTCGGCATAATATAGGGCTCCCTACAAAAACCTTTCCTATTACCTTGAAGTATAAACAATAACATAGAAAGACGAAAACGTAGACTTCGTTTGCTGATGTCGTGATGACGAGAGCGTTGGGAATGTGAGGGGAGAATCCGCCAGCTGTCACGGAGGCGTCGTTCATCCTCGAAACGAACCAGTGCTGCCTGGTAAATGAAGTTTTGTTGTTTAAAAAAAAAGATGGAAGTTTTTTTAATTAAATATGGTGGTTTTGTGGGAATATTTAATTGTTTTTAACGAATGTGATGCATAGAAGGACGAAAAAGCATGATGGCTGCTATGCAGACAGGGTTTACATTGTGAATGTTGTTTCTTTAATTAGTTGAACTGATTTGTAACATTTGCACTAACCCTATCGGGCTGTCATCCCGCTTTTTGGTCATGCTGTGTAGCAATTTTGTATTTTTTTTGTTGGTTAGTTTGGTATGTAAACTGCACCTGGTAATCAAGTGTGAATGGTTTGAATTAACAAAAAGAAAGCAAGAAAAAAAAATTAAATGAGTCATGTTGACAAGTAAAAAATTAACTTTGAGTTTCAAGGTTAAAAACGTAAAGAGTAGAATGATAAAATAAACGAAACAATCAATGATAAATGTGAATCCAGGAAAGTGAGCTCAAAACTAAACAAACCCACATATTAATCAAACCCCAAAACAAATCCACAAATCAGAACAATGAAGCCGAAATTAACAGGCCCAACTTTGAGCTGAAATCTACAGATCAGGGAATAAACGAAAGATCGAGAAATGCACCTGAGATGAGAAGAAGAAGAAGAAGAAGAAGAAGAGGGAAATAATGGCGGGCTCTGAAAATAGAAAGGGCAGTGATGTACATACAATACACACAGGCTGTAAGTTGTTATGAACAGGCCCAGTCTGTTTATGTTGTTAACTTGAAAGGCTTAATCGGGCCTGTTAATATCAACACAATGCCTTGAAATATCATATCACCAAGATCCAAGCCGAAAAAAACTTGTTCAGTTTTTAGAATTGTATAAAAAATTCCTAAAAATTGTCTGATTTAGCTTCCTTATTATTTCTGAAATATATCCAAAAAGATATACAAAAGTACGTAAGAATGAAATATATATTTTCAAAATGTTATATAAAAAATGAGAACAGAAAATTACAGAATATAAAAGGAGTATATACTATTGGCTATTACACTGTAGTAACTGTACAACTACAAATAAATAAACGTTAGGCCCTTGTCACCCTCCTTGCAATATTTTCCCTACACCTGTTCCACCACGTGTCAAACTTGCAACACAACTGACAGTGGGTCCATATAGTTCCTCAACCTGCCACGTGGCAGTATAAGCACATCCAACGTCTCTCTCAACTTGCTCCTGAAACCTGTGGAGGTTATGACTCGTAAGGATAACATGGCCATGATCTCTCTCTCTCTCTCTCGCTCTCTCTCTTTCTCATACTCAGCTTCTCAAATCAAAAAGAAAAGGGAAGAAGAAAAACAGAGCAATCAACAATGACCGTGTTGGGTCCAGTGACAGCTCACAGGATGGCGGGCGGCGTTTCGTTGAAGAACAGAGAGCTCACAAAGCCATTGTTTCTTTCAAGCTCAAAGAAGAAACATCAAGAAAGAGGAGTGAAAATGTCTGTAGCTACTGGCGAAATAAATGCAAATGTCAAGGTATGTCTTTAATGTAGAAAATGTGACACATGTAAACTGTTTGTTAAAATACCTTAACGATTAGTTGTTTATATATTAATAATTATTTTTTATGTGATTTATATAGTTTGAAGATGTGGATTTGGATAGGAGAAATCCACGCACGGTTTTAGCTGTTATTTTAGGTGGTGGAGCTGGAACCCGTCTTTTTCCTCTTACAAAAAGAAGAGCTAAACCAGCTGTAAAATTTCCCATTTAATATACACTTAATCATCATGATTATCATGATAAATACTTAGAAATAAATGGTTTTTCATTTTTGTTGATTAATTGTCTTCAAACAGGTGCCTATTGGAGGAGCGTACCGATTGATTGACGTACCGATGAGTAATTGCATAAATAGCGGTTTGAACAAAGTTTATATTCTCACTCAGTTTAATTCTGCCTCGCTCAATCGCCACTTGTCACGTGCGTATAATTTTAGCAATGGTGTTGCTTTTGGCGACGGTTTTATTGAGGTAAAATTAAATATATTAAAAAACAGTATATTGAGACACAAAAACAGTATATTGTTAATAAAAAAGGTATGTTTTGTCCATAGGATAGAATAAATCTTATTCTTAACAACAAGGATTGGATCAGAGCCCTCATTTTTTTTATTTATTGATTTTTTTATAAAATTAAATGAATTAATTTTTTTTTAATGATTTAATGTAGGTTTTAGCAGCAACTCAGACACCAGGAGAAGCAGGAAAGAAATGGTTTCAAGGCACAGCTGATGCCGTTCGACAATTTCATTGGCTTTTCGAAGTATTTTATTTTTTTTTTAATTTATTATTATTATTGCGAGATTTTTTAGGTAAAGTTTGAGTTAATTGTTTCTTATGAAGGATGCAAAAGCGAGGGAAATAGAGGATGTGGTGATTCTGTCTGGGGACCATCTTTACAGAATGGATTATATGGATTTTGTTCAGGTATTTTATAATTTAAATTTAAAGATTCTACTTAAAATAAAATTATTTTTTTTAGAAGAAATTATAAATATTTTTCTTTTTATTATTTTTATTAATTTTCTATGTAGCATCACCGCCAAAGTGGCGCTGATATTACCATCTCTTCTATACCAATGGACGACAGGTATTTTTTTAATAAAATAAATATTTTTTTTATAATTTTTTTTAATAATTTAATAATATTATATGTTTAATTAATTTAATTTCAGTCGTGCGTCTGATTTTGGTTTGATGAAGACAGACAACAGGGGAAGAGTAGTTTCGTTCAGTGAAAAACCGAGAGGTGCTGATTTGAAAGCTATGGTAATTTAAATATATTAATAAATTAATACATTAATAAATTATGTTAAATAAATCTTCTGTTGTTCTGATTTCAATTGTTGAAGACTTTCAATTTTGGGTTGCAATTAGTTAAGTCCCAAATTCACCCAAATAAGCAATTGCTTTTGCAATTTAGCCCCAAATTCACCTAAATTAACTATCAATTTTGCAATTTAGCCTCATTTTTTACCCAAAATAACCTCAGATTACCTTCAATTTTGCAATAAATGCCCAAAAAATACAAGAAAACAAGTTGGTAGCAATCTATTTATACAAAATATATGTATAATTTTACGAATATTTAAATTTTCTTTTAATTTTTAAAGCAAGTTGATACGACGGTACTTGGACTGTCAAGAGAAGAAGCAGAAAAGAAACCTTATATCGCCTCAATGGGAGTTTATGTCTTTAAAAAAGAAATTTTGTTGAATGTTTTAAGGTAATTCTTTTTGGTTCACAAAATTTAATAAAAGATTGATATATTTCATATATATATATATATAGTTTTCTTTTATTATTTTTTTATCTATATACATAGTTGTTAAGCAACTATTGTTCAGTGATTAAAACAAATAAACTGATACTTTTTTTGTTGAAGAAAATAAATCTATTTTTGTTGAGCTGGTGGGTCATATTTTATACGTGATTTTGGTAGGTCAGATGGAGGTTTCCAACCGCTAATGATTTTGGATCCGAAATTATACCCGCATCCGCTAAGGAGTACCAAGTTAAGGTACAATATTAAAATATTTCAGCCTTTTCATTTTATTATATCATTTATTATTTATCATTTTCTGCAAATCACACTTTTAAATTTTGATAAATCGTTATTTTTCAGGCGTATCTTTTCAATGATTATTGGGAAGATATTGGGACGATCAAATCATTCTTCGAAGCAAATCTCGCCCTAACTGAGCATGTATGTGTTTCATATATTATTTATACTTTTCATATACTTATTTGAATTAATTATTATCTTAATTTGATGATTTTGCAGCCACCAAGGTTCAGCTTTTATGACGAGACAAAACCAATGTATACATCTAGAAGAAATTTGCCTCCTTCTATGGTTAACAGCAGCCAGGTCTAATAGTAATAATAATAATATTACTAAAAATAATAAATTAATAATATAATAATAAATATGATTTTTATAATTAGGTTGAAGATTCAATAATATCGCATGGATGTTTTTTGGATAATTGCTCTATAACTCACAGTGTTATTGGAGTCCGCTCTCGCATCGGCTCCACCGTCCATTTAAAGGCCTCTCTCTCTCCTCCTCTCTCTCTCTCTCTCTCTCTCTCTCTCTCTCTCTACAATTTAGACTTTTTTAATATAAAATAATTAAAAAAATAGATATATGGTTAATTGAAAAATACAGGACACGGTAATGTTGGGAGCGGATTATTACGAAACAGATGTAGAAAGAGCTTCGATGCTTTCTGAAGGGAAAGTACCTGTCGGAATTGGGGAAAATACAAATATAACGTTGGTGTTTATTTTAATATAATATATGGTTTATTTATATCCAAAATTTTATATTATAAATAACGATTTTTTTTGTTGCCGTAGGAAATGTATTATAGACAAGAACGCGAGGATTGGGAAGGACGTGATCATCGCGAATTCTGATGTACGCTTTTATCTATTTATTTATTTTATATTTTGTTTTTTATTAAATGGTGCTTCAAAAAATGTTTTTTTTTGTTTTCTATTTTTAGGGTGTACAAGAGGCGGATAGATCATCAGAAGGGTTTTACATACGGTCTGGCATAACAATCATTTTGAAGAACTCTACAATTGGAGATGGATTAGTTATATAAATATTTATTATTTTTTTAATCCATTTTCGTTTGAAAGTAAATGTTGGCATGATAAATATTGGACATGATCATGAGAGAGATTATTATATGAAAGAATAAATTTGTTGTACATACTAATAACATGGATGAATGAATAAAAGTTTCACTTCCCCACAAAGATAATGTGGGACAAATGAGAAATATTTAGGGTCCTTGAATTAAAAATGAATTTATGCGAGTTTTTTAAATACCGTACAGAAAAATGAATTTGCAAAAATAATATTTAGGATATTTAATTTGTATAGATATTATTTTCAAACTCAAGAGTATTCAAAAACATTTTTTTTAACTCCTCAAGTGAGGATTATTTGTAATAAATAAAAAAATTACTAAATTGGTACTTATAGGGTTTGAACCTACGATTTACTCTATCTCAAGCAAGATACTATACCACTAGATTATGAGACTATTTGCTTTTATTTTCTACAATTTCTTCTTTTTTTGAACTCTGATCAGTGAACAAATGACGAATCTGGAACGAATGAATTAGCGATAATATATACTGTTTCATAGAATGAATTTTTATATACTATTTATTTTCAGTTCATATGTTTATATATATTGTTTTCAGTTTTTATATAATATCGCTACATAGTCGCTACAGTCATAATTCAGGGGATTTTGAACAAATTTCCTAAATTAAACAGACTCATGGAGTCATGGGTCGTCTTTTGCCAATACTATTCATTCTTACTATTGGGCCGTCTTTTTCCAATATTATTCATTCTTACATTGGGCCGTCTTTTTCCAATATTATTATTCATTCTTAATATTGGGCCGTCTTTTACCAATATTATTCATTCTTCCATTGGGCCGTCTTTTTCCAATATTATTATTCATTCTTACTATTGGGCCGTCTTTTTCCAATATTATTATTCATTCTTACTATTGGGCCGTCTTTTTCCAATATTATTATTGATTCTTACAAGCCCCAACATAAAAATACTCCAACCAACAAAACACCCTTCTCTTCTCTTCTCTCTCACAAAACCCTTGGCGGCCCGCGCTTCTTCTTTCTTCCTTTCCAACCCTAATTCTCTCCCAAAACCCTTGCCGCCCCGTTCGCCAACCAAGCTGATCTAAGCGCGATATTCTTCCTCTACTCCGGCGGCGATGGAGTGGCTGCAGGTGCGCCGGTGTAGTTCTGTGGAGTGGAAGCCCGCCGCCGTGCTGGCCATGGCGGCCAGTTGGGACGGCTCGCAGGTCGCCGTGGCCAGGGATGGAGGAGCGGTGGAGATCTGGCTCGTGTCGCCTGGCTCCGTCGGTTGGCATTGTCAGCTCGTAAGATATTCGTATTTGTTTGTTCAGCTTTGTTTAGTTGTTATGTGTTAGTTAAAATGGTTTACATTTCTAGCTGATGCTTAAGTTTAGGCTTCAATCTGTTCTGACTGAGTTGAAATTTGAATTGAATTCGGAATTGGATATTTTCTGATTTGTCATTTTTTTTGTTTTTTGAATTGATTAGACGATTCATGGAGACTCAAATTGCAAGGTTTCCTCTCTCGTTTGGAGCCGGCCGAGATCCAAATCCGAAAAAGTCGGCCGATTGCTTTCTTCCAGCATCGACGGCTCCGTTTCTGAATGGGACATTTTCTCCTTAAAACAAAAAGTATTTTTTCAAAAAAAAAAAAAATCATATTTTTTTAATTTTTCGCGTAAAATCTCCATTGTTCTAATTTCTTTCTTTCCTTCTCTTTCATTCAGAAACTCATAGACTCTTTAGGAGTATCAATCTGGCAAATGGCTCTAGAACCCTCTTACCAAACCGACTCAATCCCTAACGGCAAAGCCAGCACGGATCTCGATGCAAATACCAATGACTCAGATTCAAGCTCGCTTGACTCAGATTCCGATTCAGATTCTGATGCAGATTCGATTCAAACCAAGTCAACATATGTGGGGTCGGATTATCAGAGACTCGCGATGGCTTGTGATGACGGTTCTGTGAGATTGTATAATATTCCTGATTCTGACGCGTTGAATTATATCAGATCGTTTCCTAAAGTTACCGGTACAAATATATCAGTATTTTATTAAATTATTTTTATTATTATTTTTATGTAGTAATCATGTTTTTTTTTTCTTATATTTTAGGGCGGGTTTTGAGCGTTACGTGGAGCCACGACGCGAAATTCATTTATTCTGGAAGTAGCGATGGGTAAATTTATTTTTTTAAATTACGTATTTTATATTTTTGTTCTGTATTTCCGTATAAATTGGATTAATAATTAAAATTATTTTTATGACATTTTGTAGATTGATAAGATGCTGGGATGTGAAGAGCTTTCACGAAATATACAGAATCACAGCTGGACAAGGCGGCATTAATTCCTCAACCGAACTTTGCATTTGGTCTCTCATTTCCTTAAGGTACCCAAAGAAAATAAGAAAATAACATCAACAAATATTCCAACTAATGAACCCTTTTCAATAAAAAATTGACAGATGTTTTGGGGTTTAGGGCACCCAAAAAACAAAAAATCAAAAGAAATTTCATCAATCCAGTGACTAATATACCTTTTTTTTAATCAACAAAAATTGACAGAGGTCTGTTGTAAAACTGGCTTGAATGTTGTGATTTTAAATAAAATAATTGACAGATGTTTTTTTAGGGTTTAGGGTTCAGGGTACCGATTTTCTATTAATGTACTAACTAATGAACCTTTTAAATTCAATCTTTCAGGGTTTAGGGCGCCCAGAAAACAAAAAACAAAAAACAAAAGAAATCTCACCAATTCACCAACTAACAAACCCTTTTTTTTAATCCAACTCAAAATTGACAGATGCTTATGCAGGGCTTAGATTACCCAAAAAACAAAAAAATCTCCTCCATTCACCAACTAACAACAAACCCTTTTTTAATTCCGTACAAAACTGACATAGGTTTGCTCCCCCCAACTAACAACCCCTTTTTTTAATCCAACTCAAAATTGACAGAGGTGTGTTGTTGTGAAATGTGGGTTGAATAATGTGTGCAGGTGCGGTACGGTTGTGAGCGGGGACAGCACTGGAGGCGTCCAGTTCTGGGACGGCCGTAACGGCACTCTGCTGCAAGCCTACGCGCACCACCAGGCCGACGTCAATGCATTGGAAGCCGCGCCCAATCACACCAGGGTCTTCTCTGCCGGATCCGACGGCCAGGTCGGTTATTATTTTTTAATTAATTATTTGTTTATTTATTTATTTATTTTTGGATTGTTTTTTTTTTGAGAAAGGAGAGTTTTTTATGGCGGTCCGTTCTCGAGGGAGTTGAGGGAGGAAAAGTTGGTTAAATTGTTTTAATATTTCCCAAATGGAGGGGGGTTTTGCAAAATTTCTTTGTATTTTTTTATTTTAATGGTTATTGACTTGAGATTCATGTTGCTACTTACTACAGGTTGGTTATTGTTTTTTAATTTTTGGATTTTTTTGGGGAGTTTTGCGAAAAAGCCCCTGGATTGTTGAAAATTGTGAAAAAAGAGCCTGTGTTCTTGAGTAAGTTGCAATTAAAAGAGCCTGTGTTTGCAATTTTCGTACGAGCGTAAGGGCGGGCTTTTTTGCAATTTCTAAGAATGGAGGGGATATTATTTCTGTATATTTAATTATTTATTTATTTTTAATGATGGGTAATAACGTGAGATAAATGTTGATTAATGCAGGTAATATTGTACAAAAAGACGAATGAGAAAGAAGGAAATGACATGTGGTCTTATGTGGGTTACGTGAGAACTCACACTCACGACATAAGAGCCCTCACAATGGCCGTTCCAATCAACAAAGGTAACAAACCCTAAAAGCCACCAAAACCCTAATTTCTCAAACCCTAACCATTCCATAACTTTTTTTTATCAGAAGCGTTGCATGAAGAAGAAAAAGCGGTTAAGATAAGGAGGAGAGAGAAACCGGTAGAGTACAGCTACCACAAGTGGGCCCACTTGGGAATCCCAATGCTAATTTCATCAGGAGACGATACGAAATTATTCGCCTACTCAGCGATGGAATTTACCGATTTTGCCCCTCATGATATTTGCCCGGCCCCTCAACGCCCCTTAGTCCACCTGTCCTCAAATAATAATAATATTAATAATAATAATTATAAACAGATAATGATTGTTCAGTCGAGTAATTGGCTGGATATTTTAACGGTGAATAATAATTCGGGCGGAAAGGGAGCGCCAGCTCAGCACGTGATGAGATTGCAGAGTAAAGAATTGCGGAGGATTCTGTGCAGTGGGATTTCGCCGTGTGGGTCTCATGTTGGTTATTCGGATGGATTCAGGCCGTGTTTGTTTAATTTGAGAATTAATGCGAATAATAATGTTAATAATAAGGGGAAGAGTTTATTGGAGAAGGTGAATTTGCCGAAAGGTTTGCCAAACGCGTGTTGCATGGTTTTTAGTGCCGATTCGAATTATTTAATCTTAGCTGGTCATAATAGCAAGATTTACGTAAGTTTTCATTTCATTTTTTTATTTTTATTTTTTTTCGTATTTGCGTAAGGTTATTTTAATTTTTTATTATTATTCAGGTTGTGGATGTGAAAAAGAGTACTATAATTAGCACATTTGTGCCTCAAAGAAAAATGGTCGTGTCATCGAATTGTGTAAATCAAGAACACGAGTCAGTAAATCAAGAACACGAGTCATCGAATTGCGTAAATCAAGAACCGCCTGTGACAAAAATGCCTCAGAGAAATTTGGATGAGTCATCAAATTATGTAATTCAAGAACCGCCTGTTACAAAAATGTTTACGAGTTTTGACGGTCAGTGGCTGGCCGCCGTAAATTCCTTCGGCGATATTTACGTTTTTAACCTCGAAACCCAAAGGTGATTTTTTTTTCTTGCGTTCTTTTTAGCATCTTCTTTTTGTTGATTCAAACCGTTCTCACTTGATTACCAGGTGCAATTGCATACCGAACGAACCAATTAAAAAAAATACAAAATTGCTACACTGCATGACCAAAATGCAAGATGGCACAGCTCGACAGGGTCTATATTGCAAATATTACAACTTACCGCAACTAATTAAAAAATATAACATTCACACTCTAAACCCTGTCTGTAGTAGAGCAGCCATCATGCTCTTTCGTCCTTCTATACATCACATCGTTAAAAAACAATTAAATATTCCCACAAAACCACCATATTTAATTAAAAAAACTTCGTTTACCAGGCAGCACTGGTTCGTTTCTCGGATGAACGACGCCTCGGTGACAGCTGGCGGATTCTCTCCTCACATCCCCAACGCTTTGGTCATCACGACATCAGCGAATGAGGTGTACGTTTTTGACGTGGAGGCTAAGCAGCAGGGCGAGTGGTCCAGGATGCACACGCACAGACTTCCTAAGAGATTCCTAGAGTTTCCTGGCGAGGTTGTAGGATTGACTTTCCCGCCAAGTAAAGGAGGAAACTCCTCTGTTATTGTCTACAGCTCGAGGTAATAATTGTAGAGATTTAGGGTCATAGGAAGTTTAGGGTAATTGGTTCTAGTGATTGCCATACAAACCGTAAAACCCTAAAGTTATAAAAAACCTTAGCCCTAAAAATTACGAGAGGAGTATTCGTGTTCATTCTATGTCCGAAGTCAGGACCATTAATATCACAGTAAACTCTAAACCCTAAAAATTAGCGAAACCATTATCATTGCGTGAGCTTATTAATGGTTTAGGGTTTAGGGCACAGAATGAATAGGTTTAGTCCTCTCGTAATTTTTTTTTTTTGCAATTTCAATAATTCATTTTTTTTTGTAATTTGGTGTAATGGAGGGGTATTTTTTGCAAATTTTTCCTTGTTGTTTGACTTAATTTGATAATTTTAGTTGGTTTTAATTATAATTATTATTTTTTTTTTTTTAGGGCGATGTGTTTCATTGACTTTGGAATGCCGGTCAACCAAGAAGACGAAGACGAATTAGACTCAGACAAGATCACAAAATTAAAAAGAAAAAGAAAGAATCAAATCAAAATCGACGAATCGAAACAACAAAACAAAAAGAAGAATTTCGATTTTTTGCCTTTCAAAGACCCGGTTTGGTTTGTGGGCCATTTGAATGACGGTTCGCTTTTCATAGTTGAGAAAAAGTGGATGAGTGTTGTTAAGACTTTTGATGCGCCAGTTCATAGACACACTTATGGAACTTAGAGTTAAATTATGAAAATATTCGAATTATTTTTCCATTTGCGAAAATGATGGCAAGTTTTGAGAGGTGAATTTAGTTGAATAGGGGAGAGGAAATTTTGTCTTGTATCTTTATATGTTGTGATACTTGTGCATTTGTTTTTTTTCTTTTTTTGTTGTGTTTTGTTTTGTTTGTTCTGTTCTTAATGAAGATTATACATTTTAAATCATCGAATTTATTTTATTCTTTTTTTTTCATTTGTAGTATATGTATTTGCTAAGAGCTTGTGGAATGCAACTTAAAATCTGTCAATTGTAACTTAGATGGAATTATGAAATAGGGAAATTTAATAATGCCAATCCTGTTCGAGTATTAAGTGGATGTGTCTGGTTAACACTTTTGATGTGCCAGTTCATTGAAGTATGGAACTTAAAATTAAGGAAAATAAAATAAAATGGAGTATTTTTGTTTGCAAAAGGAAATTTTAAATAGATTCAAGTTATAAGTGGGGATTTTAGTTTGGGAAATTTGGGTTTGGACTTTGGATTGAATCATAGGGGAGAGGAAATTTTGTCTTGTATCTTTTTTCCGTTGTGATACTTTTTTTCTTTTTGTTTTTTGATATTTTCTTATGTTGTTTCTGTTTTTAGATTAAAATTAAATCTTCATCGAATTTATCTTATATTTTTGTATTGATAGTATTGTTATCTTTAATTTTAGTAGCTAAATCTTCCAAAAATGGAAATCACTTAACCCAATTCTTCCGTCAATTATTTTTAAGTTTTCCTATTTTTAATCTCCATTTAGTTTCCCCTCTTTTCACAAAAAATAAAAAAATAAATAAATAAATGAAATCACTTCATCGCAAAATCAATGCTCCCTTCATAATATTTTCAAACCACAAACGTTCAAAACAACTAAAAAACTATCAAACTGTCAAGAATTTGACCTTGCTGAAAGTATGGACTGCAAACTAAACAAAAATATAGTCACTTAGTGACTCAGCTCACATCATCAAACACTGACTGTAAACATCCACTGGCAGGGCTGGCGCTGCTGGCGCGACCAGTACTGGTGGTGGTGGTACCTGTACCGGTGGGGGTGGTGGTGGGGGTGGTACCGGGTCTGGGACCCCGATGGCGAGCGGGACACCGACCGGTACCTCTACGGCAACCGGTACCGCGACCGGTTCAGGAATGGGAATTCTGTGCACTTGCCATCTGTAAGCAAAGCCACGTCGCTTTGCAACCAGTCATGTCACAAAATCTATTGAAGCCAGCAATAAAATGCTCGTCAGCATTATGGTGGAAGAAGCCGTGTTCGTCAAACGACTCGAAGTTGCAGTGGATGCAAATCCTGCAAAAATAAGATTTAATCGATTATCGAAATTTGACTCAATCGATTATCAAAACAATTTCAAGAATTCAAAATCGGTCTTTCAGAATCTAGCACCATTTCAAAATTCGGTCAAAATCGGTCTATTATCAGAGAAGATAGATAATAGAAATTTGACTCAATCGATTATCGAAACAATTTCAAGAATTCAAAATCGGTCTTTCAGAATCTAGCGCCATTTCAAAATTCGGTGAAAATCGGTCTATTTAACAAATAAGATAGATAATAGAAATTTGACTTAATTGCACTTGTAAATAATTCATATACTTAATACTAGGCATGATATCAGTTTTCTCCAACTTCTCATAAAAATTTGAACTGATAAAATAAAGCATGAACGTTTTCAGCTTTTGCACTTGCTGATATGTAAAGAGGGGTATAATATGAAGAGATTTTTATCACACAATTGATAACCTCCTTCATGATTTTTTCATTTGGAAGCATCACACAATTTCCTTTCATGAAATGCTTTTGTGGTTCATTGGTTATTTTATCATTGCTTCTTTAAAATCTCTGATTAATTACATCTATTTCTAAATTGTTGTACTAAACTAAATCCATACATTCAAACCATCAAAATCCAACAATTTTCTCAATTTCAATTTCAGAAAAAAAAACCCCTAAAAATGGAATTCCCAGCCGGAACCCTAGTTGAAGTGAGCAGCGACGACGAAGGATTTCGCGGCGCTGAAGAGACGGAATTTGGGGAAGATGAATTGAGGCCCCATTTCGATTGGGTTGGCGGTATGTGGATCCGCTCGTCACCGGTACGGCATGCAAAATAATGATGGAATTTTAAATCCAATTTAATTATTAACAAGTCAAAGATACAGTAAAAAACTAAATAATTTGGAGTTTCAAATTTCATACAAATATTAAGATATGCTTTTGCTTTCATAAAAGGAATTCCATTGTCTGATCGTGTTCTTACTTTGATAGTCTTTGAACAAAACTGAAATCGGGCCCTATTAAATTCATTATTAAATTACATTAATTGTTTAAATTCATTTATTAAACTGAAACTTTTAATTCTTTTGAAGGTGCATTCATTGTGGTTTTGGAGCTGATGGTTCGGCCAACTTTTTTGACTTCAACCTGGCGGAACACTTTAACCAGGGATTTAATCGCATGTGCGATGTTTGGTTCAATTGGTTCCAAGGAGACCGCGGTTTAACGTTTCACCGATTCCACTTGCATGGCATCGCCATACCAGTACCTGAGCCGGTTGCCGTACCGGCCATGATTGCCCCGGCGCCGATGCCTCCACCGACCCTGGTCATGGCGGCGACGTGCTGCGGATTGATGAAATGACCAGTTAAATAAGATTCTGATTCATGAGCAATGGATTATAAAGAGAATTTGTTTGTTTTTTATTTCGGTTTTTTTTTTTAATTAATTTCTTCACATTGGACTGGATGGAATCTGCCTTTTTTTTTAGCTGGATAATATGGTGTAATAAAGGGAATTATCTAGAGTTTTCTGCACAGTGGATGCAAATCCTAAAAAAATAAACGTGTTAGTGAAGTTCCTTTTATGTTTTATGCATCAAACAAAACAATAAGAATTGTAATTTCACCTGAAAATAGTTCTTGCAGTTAATACTAGACATGATATCAATTTTCTCCAACTTCTCATAAAAATGTTAACTCATAAAATAAAGCATGGTTTTTTCCAGCTTGTGCACTTGCTGATATGTAAAGAGGTTATAATATAAACTCAATTGATAAACTCAACTGATATGTAAAGAGGTTATCACGCAATTGATAAACTCCTCATGATTTTTTCATTTGAAGGCATCACGCAATTATTTTTCATGAAATGCTTTTTTGGTTCGAAAAGAAGTTCAAATTATTTTTCTTTCTTCTCTTATTTCCCTGTATACAATTCTTCAATTTTGCAAGAATGATGACACGTGTGTTTCAAGGAGATTTTTTTTTTGCTTTTTGTGCACGGTAAAAAATGAAACGAGTTGAGTGATTCATTCTAACCCATTACATAATAGATATCAAATAATAAATTTGATAAAAGACAGTGGGGCCCACTACTAAGGATTTCTTCTTGATTTTGTGTGATTTTTTTCTATACAAATAAAGATATTTCATAGGATAAAATTATTTCATGTCACAATTAATCCTACAGTATAACATTTTTGCCCTTTAAAAAAATGTGGGACCCACTATTATTGTTTGTCACTGCCAACTTTGATTTTTTACATTTTTTAACCAACTTTTACAAGGAGACCCTTAAATAAAAAATATTCACAATCTTAATATTTTCACTCATTTTCAAAATATATTTTTAGTTTACATAATTAATTTTTATATAGATATTTATTTTGTAAATATATTTAAAGTAAATTTTATTTTTTCCTTTTTTGCAAATTTATTTGTTACAATATCTATGAATAGATAGCATATGTAGAAATTACTATTTTAAAAATCTTTCAAGTATATTAGTTTCATAGTAAAAAGCATTGTAAGAATATTAAAAAAAATTATACATAACTATAATACATGCCTTAAATTCAAAGTATGATCTATGTGTACTTTTATTTTATTTAAATATTATTACATAAGAATTTTTTTTCACGATTGAATAATTATATCAAAACTAGAATAATAACAAAATTAGTACCTATAATATAATTTTAGATGCATAAATAACATTTGTCAACATACGAAATGGAGTTAAAAAAAATTCTCCAACATAGAAATTATGATCAAGTGAAAATTATCTTTTCTTTTAGGAAGATAAATTAATTAAAATTATTACACCATTTCATGGGTGAAAGACTATTTTTTTCCATTGGAATTCGAATATCTCAAAAATAAATAAATAAAGATATGTGATAATTCAACATTATAATAAAATTAAGTTTGTCATAGATTAAATTGTAAGTTAGCGTTATATAAAATATTATTCTTCAAAAAGAACAAATTGTTCAAGATTATATATTAGCTTTAGAACTTAACACATCACATATTTATCATTGAAAATTTTCAGTGTTAAAATAACTTTGAATTTTGTTAATCAAAATAATAAATTAAATTATCTGAAGCGGAGCGAGGTAGTCTCTCGTTTATTATTATTTTTGAATATTACAATATGGTGTAAACTTGAAACATCCAGAGTATTTTGCTGATAGTCCCTCGACTGGAGTAGACCCTCAAACGAGAGAAGAATAATTTAAATAAAAATGTAAATTGTGTACATTTTGTTAGGATTATAAGCTAGATTTTTAATTCAGTTTAATTTGGAACATGTTTCTTAATCTTGTCATTTCTGATTTCTCCAATATTGTTGACTGTCTGGTTGTTTTGTGCATCACGTCAGGCTAAAAAATCTTATTTAAATTGTATTGTTTAACAAAATATTTTGGAATATAGACGCAGAAATCAAACTTGAGAAATGATGATTTCCTTATGATAAGAATCAAGATCTCTTAAATAAGATTCATAGTGATGACATTCGTTGGAATTTATGCATTCCAAGATACTCCTACAATCCTTATTGATCAATAGGTGGCATCAATAGTGACTAGTGAGCTCACAACTGATATCTTGTTTAGGGGCTAAGCATGTTGTTCAATATGTCAAATATACAAATACGGTCTTCATTGTTACATTTTATTCCATATTCGACATAAATACCCGAAAGGCCGAAACAACATAATTCATAAACAAAACAAAACAAAAAACAGAGAATTTATTTCATTTTTCTACAACATTGACAAGGAAAGCATCTTTCTTATTGACAAGCTTAAACACGCATTTATCATCCAGTTTCAACCCTTTTTGTTACACTTCTGACCGAAATAAAGGACTGAAATATAACAATCGCCAAAAGACATTTAAATAAGCATCCCCATAAATCAAAATAAACCCCAAATTACATTTACTAAATTTAACAACAAAATAAGATTGAGACTATAAAGTTCTCATTTATTAAATATAAATTATTAAACTAAATTTTATTAAATTATGACGTCTCTCCACCCGCAACCCCAAGCTAATGATCCAAATATGGGCACAAAATAAATATAAGGATGAGTACCGACTCAGTAAGGTATGAAAAGAGGCTCAGCCGCATATACCAAAAAAATAGAATATATTGAGTTTAATATAAAATCAAGTAATATAAAATCAAGTACCCAAAAGTCATAAGTATAATTTAATACAATAATTATATAATAATTATGAAAAATATTTTTATTTCAGGATATTATCTTATTTCACTTTCAACTTCCACACACACACAATGCACACACTAGATCATACTCTGTAGCATCGAGTACGCTCACATATACAAGTCTTTCCGAGCTCATTATTGGGTGATCGGCGGTCCTAGCTTCCACCTACTAAGTACGGCCTCTCACCTAGATTAGCGGCTCTGGCTTCCACCTACCAAGTACGGCTGTATTTTCTTACTTATCACATTTCACACATCTCACTATATCCCGTATCTTATTTAAAAATATCTTTAAATTCTCATATTACTAAAATATTAATTTGAGCCATATAAGCTTTATCTCATAAATAAAAGTTATATATTAAATATTTAGTATTATTATTATTATAGATAATTATAATATGTGTACTATTTATACGGAAGAACAAATATAGCCAAAAGGAAAAATATATGCGGACAAAATCTTACCTGAATAAATGCAACTAAGAATTCTCACGCGAAATATTCGGGTTCCACAAACTCTTGTGTTTCTTTCGCAACTCTTTCAACTTCTCGGTCTTCTTCTAGTATGGACTCCTCCTCACACGAATCTAATTACTTAATTAATACTTATTACCAATTGATCTCGAACTTCTAACCGACATGCTCACTTAATATGACTATTTACGAAAAAATATTTTCTATTCTTTAAATGAAGAAACTAATATTACCAATGAGTTCAGAATGCTCAAAAACGTATAAATGGACTATTTATTTGCGAAATTTGAAGTTATGGTTAAAACGATATGATTAAAACAAATTTCCTTAATAAATTGGAATTGAAATTCCAGCTTTTAGAAAAGTGCACGAAATTCCTGATTCTCTTAAAAACAGTATTTCCAAATCCCAGTTTTAGAAACTTCAGATTTTATGAAAATAATATTTTTGTTTCTCAGATCTCAGGAATCCTTGATTTTGTATTATCAAATAAGTAAAATATAAATATAATAAAATTCCAATATTAACTAGTCATAATATGATATAATAAAATAATATCATAATCCCGTATTCTAACATATTCGTTAGTTAAATATAATCTTCCTTTTTCTATTCATGTTATATAAAAATATTTATCATCACTCAAATTAGTTTTGAAAAATATAGCTATGTTAATTAAATAACAGATCCATAATAACAAAATATTTATAGATTTAATTTCATGAATGCATACATGACCTAATTATGCAAAATAGTGATCCTAATTAATCACACATAAAGTAATAGATTATCTAAATAAAATGAATTATTTCAAGAAAAGAAAAGACTGAATCTGACTGGGCTAGAACAAAACAAGGATATGAAACACAATTCGCCTACACCGAGTAATGTCTTCACTATACACCAAGTGCAATTGTTTCCTTATTTTCAAAGGCCAAACTCATTCTTGGCTCTTGTGAGTGTACAGGGAAATAGAGAGAGGAAATGGAAGAGAGATAATGAAAATGAAAGGACATAAGATTGTCTCTATGTGACATGATAAAAATGAGAATAGCTGCCATCTCATTAATGTCCAATTAACTCAGAAAATAAAACCTCTAATCAATTTAAATTCACCATTTAAATTTTCTATTAATTCATATCCAAAAATTTAGTATCTACTAATATAAACTTTTTGAATGGACAGAAGAGGAAGTGTAACAGGTAATATTTCACCATCTTTGCATTTTAGTCTCTCAAGTTAAAATAATTGTAACTTTCAAAATACACCTCAGATTCTGATGATTCAAATTTCTAAATTCATTATTTAAAGAATATGATTTATTGAGATACAAATTATTCCCCAACATAAAAATTATTTTAGAAATTATGAAAATATCCCTACTACAAAATAATAAAGTAAAATAAAATTGCTTATTATAACACTTTTTCCTCGATGAAATCCTTCCATCCCCACATGTAACCATTTTCACGGTTACATCTGGAATTGATTTTCCCTGTACAAAATAAAATATTGTAAATAATTTAATAATATAAATGCTATAATGAATATTTTTTTTATTGATAAAAATGCATCCCAAAGAAGAGCGGGATCTCCTTAGTTATATGTGAAAAAAAAAGAATAAAAACGAAAAGTGATTATGTAAAAACGTAAAGATACCTCTCGAGTCTCGGCGGTCCACCTAATAAACAAGGGCTTCCGTCAAGTCTGTGACGATTGCAATCACGGTTGCGACCACCTGCGCTGATTGTTTATACATCGTGAAGGAGGCTAATGACTCTCTTGTACAAAAGCACACAGCTACATTCATCATTTTCTTTTGGTTTATCGTATATCAGTATATGTTTGCCCAAGTAACGCTGAACTTATAGTAGGCAGCATACAAAGCAGCTAGATGACTGGATTACGTCTTTCGGCTTTGCAAAAAATACCACGATAAAGAATGAATGGACCACGATGGGCACTGCATATATAATGACATCCTAATCCTGGAGAGGCGATCATCCAAAATCATCTAGCAAAAACATGAAGGAATTTAAATTCTTTTTTTATTTATAAATATAAACCTTGATTCATAAAATAGAATTTGAAAACTGATTCAATCATACAATGGCTTTCATGGCAAATTACGAAAGCAAGAGGATGGCTTTGAAAGGCAATTTTATTTGATTGAATGAAGATGGCTTTTTTTTCACTTCTAATAAAATTTAAATCCACAATGTTTTACTAATTTGGTTATGGGCCATTGACACTTTTCTCAATACTTATTTTTGTAAAAACTTGTAATTTTTTTTTCTCAATTTATTTAAGTTGACAAGACAACAAACTTGTTCTTCGGGCATGTAAATAATATAGGGATTTGACTTATTATCATATTTCTCCATTGTTCAAAAACTAAACACCAAAATAATGTGACAAACAACCCAATTTTGTGACAAACAATTGGGAATAAAGATTGACAAGAATAAAAAAGTCTTCAATTAAGTTCACCACTTTTTTTCACATGAATCTTCAATTAATTTCCCCTCTTTTCTTTTCACATGAAGAAACAAAAACAAAAGAAGGCAAAAACACACCGTTACAAAATCACAATTTCCTCTATAACATATAACCGAAATATTTATATGCAAAACACAAATAATTCATCATAGCGCCGTATAAAGAATAACATATGTCGTATCAAACCTTGACCCTTTAACACCATTAATCGCCGAAGAACAATTCAACAACAGAGAATCGTCAACAGAAGAAGAAAAACAGAAATTATCTACAGATAATTTATTTCCTGAATCATTTTTGGAGAAAATATCATCGCCTGAATCGTCAGTTGACAAAGTTTGAGGCGGTTTGTAGTACGTTCGTGCGGTTTGTGGACAGTGAGAATTGAACCGAGCCGCAATTCTTGCTGATAAATCGAGCAATTCCATATATTTCGCCATTAGAGAGAGAGAGAGAGAGAGAGAGAGTATTTTTTGAGAAATTGAGAACCTCTCTCTCTATGTTTTTGAGGGTTGTGAGGATGAAGGAGAAAGAGGGTGGAGAGAGTATAAGTAGGTGGCCAAATTGGTGGGGGAGCTGTTTCTGTTTCTGCCAGGTTTCGTGTATAGTTAATAAGTGAAAAAATTTCAAAGATTTCCCTCTGTTTCTAAATTTATACAAAAACTCTCCAACTTTTGAAATATATTACTTTCAATAAAAATTAAGTTTTATATATATTGTTTTTATTATTATTTCAGAATGAGTTAGAATTTCTTCTAAATAAAACCTTAATGTAAGAAGAGTTTTTGACAATAAAAGAAGTAATATTCGAAGTATTTCTTAGTAGTTTACAAGGTGTATTTTGTAAAATGAAAAATTTAAATCATAGTTTTCAATATTTCAAAAGATATCATTTAAAAAAAAAAATCCCAAAAGATAGATATAGTATTAGTATATTCAATGAATAAAAGGTTTTTTTGTTGTTGCAAAAATGCCCTTATAAAATTTGTTTGGATTGGTTAGAGCTGGACGACTAGGTTTGGCTTGGTCAAGAAAGTGTGATAAAAAAAAGGTTAATTTACTTTGTATTGGCCGTTGAGTGAGTCTGTTCTGTACAGCCTCACTAATGACTAAAAGAGACTTCAATTGGTCCGACCAATAACATCTTCTTTTCTTTCAATTCTTCAAGTTGAATGGATTGGGGCTTAGGGTTTAGGAGAGGTAAGCCCGACAAGCTTCGGCCAACGTGGCAAATCTGCGTTCGTCCGGCGACCAGTAGTAACAGTGTTTTTTTTGCGTTCTTCAAGGTTTTCCCCTTGAAACTCCTTCTCCACCCGGGCTGATTCCAAGTGATTTTTAGCATTACGCCTTAGAAAAAAATCTTCCTTTTTGTCGTTGTCAATGTGACGAATGTAGTTCTTGACAGAGTCAGGGTTGTGTTCCGGTTCGACTTCAATTAGGTCACAGATTTCCTTGAGGGTGTTTAAAACCTTTTTAGGAATCGGCGATACTTAACGGTACCGAACTTGCGTGCGTCTCGGACCGACTGTGGTGGTTGACTCAACTTCCCAACCTTGAGCGACGAGGTGTTTTCTCATTTTGAGCGGTTCTAGGGCGGTTTTGAATGGACGCCTTTGTGACAGTTTAGGGTAGAATTCCGGCTCCAAATTGACCTTAGTCCAAATTGAACCACCACCCTGAAATTGGAAATACAAGATTATTAAAAAAATGGAAATTGATAAAATAAATTCAAGGGACATGGGAAAAAAGTTTGTTAACTATCTTTTATCTTTTTAACTTTGTTAAATATTATGTAATTTAAAGACCCTAATTTTCTTTTTTTTAATATAATGAAATAGTAGGCTCTTCCCTACGTGTTCAAGAAAAAAGTTCAAAATTTAATAATAAAGTACAAAAAAAAAGTTTTAAGTATTTAATGTACAATCCTAGTCCTACTGTACCAGTTAAGCTTTCCAGAAATTTGAACTGATATTAATTAAATAGGTTTATTATCCATTCTAAAACAAAAAACATCAAAATTTTCCTTTGGAATTCATAAACCGAATTTGACTGTTATAAAATTACAAATGTCAAAATACTTTTTTCTAAAACTCCTAAATTGTACAGTAGTACATAAAAGGCAACTTCTCGAAACATTAGACATCATATTTATCATCCAAAATTCAAAATATTAATAAATACTATCAAAATTATCATCAAACATAAAAAGAAACTTATTCATAAATCCGTTTCAAAAACATCCAAATGAACTCAAACAAAAAAAAAACAGAGTTTCATCATATTGAAACACAGGAATAGATTCAACCCAAAAAAAAAAAAGAATCATACCTCATTTTCATTGGTTCTTCCAGTTTGCACATTCGCCATCGAGAAGTAAATAATCAGTTCTTCTCTTTTTGAAAGAATTAAAAATGGAATGGATTTATCAAATTTCTTAATGATTGAATTATCACTTGACTACCCTATTTATAGTAGCTAAAAGTAACCACCTATATAACTACCTCACATATCATGCTATTAGTGGGTGTTAGTGTGTTAACAGTTATTCCTTTCTATAGTCAAGTCCGTGAACTTTTCAGTTTGATTAAAGTTATGGTTTAAGTGCATATATAATTTTTTTTTTTGGGTGTACATTCAACTGAAAAATCAATGCACATAAATACAATAAGCCAAGTGATGAAAAATATTATTGGTTCCTTTACCAAGTTAGTGTTTCTTCTTCTTGAAAGGTGCTTTAAAATTACATAACAAGGAATAACAAGTTACATAACCATTTTTAGAAAATATTTCATATAGGTTTCATGACTTCTTAAGAATGCAAAAACAAAAATACATTAACTTTGCGTGAAAAAAAAAATTCTGCATTTCAGAAATAAAAAAATACAAAAAAATGTCTTCTGATGAAATTGTATTATACAATATCCAACATCAAATTTTGTTACATCACCTAAAACCAACATTTTATCTTTTATCCCTTCAACCTTCTCACTACAAATTTCCATATATTAAACTAATAAACACAGAATTAGTCCAGATCAAACAAAATCTCTTCTTTAACCTTCTTTTCATTTCCACCCATTTGATCCTTCAAAACATCCAAAATTCCCCAAATCTCAAAACTCAAATCATGCGACAAATCGCCCGACACGAAACAATTCATAACGCCATCTACACAAATCTCACTGACAGCTGGCGTCTTTTTTACACTTCCACCCCCCAATTTCTTCCTAATTTCTCTCGCCTCCTCTTTTTTCCCCACATCAAGATAAATATTGTACAATTGCACATAAAACCCTTCATCTTCCAAAATCTCATGGGCCCCACTTGTCAAACTCAGCTTTTTCATTTCAATCAAAGCTCGTTCTGCCAGCTCAGCGTTTTTATAAATCCTACAACCGTTAATAAACGCGCCCCAAACTGAAATCAAAGGTTTCATAGGCATTTTGCGAATATGCCCAAAAGCTTCGTTTAATCGCCCAACTCTGCAAAGCATGTCGATTGTGCAAGCGTAATGCTCGTGTTTTGGTTTAATTCCAAATTGGCCCTCCATTTGTTGGAAAATTACAAGTCCTTGATCGACAAGTCCAGAGTGAGAACATGCAGTTAAAACTCCTAAAAGGGTAATTCCGTCCGGTTTTAAATTATCTTTTTCTTGCATTATTTTTAAGCTGTTTATGGCTTCTTTTGCAAATCCATGAGTGGCAAAAGAAGAAATTATTACAGACCACATATAATTATTTCTCTGAGGCATTTTGTCGAACATTTTGATTGCATCGTTTATACAACCGCATTTTGAGTACATATTAACAAGAGCTGACGCGATAAAATTATCTTTTAAATAATTATTATATTTTCTCTCTAAGTAATGATGAATCCACAAACCTTGATTCAAATCACCAGCTTGTGCACAAGCTTTTAGAGCTGTGGTAAGCACAAAACAATCAGGTTTGATTTGAGAATCCAAAATCTTTTTGAACACATTTAATGCATTAATTGGTTGTCCAGCACGAATATAAGAGCTCATTAGTATGTCGAAATGTACTTGGTTTATGTTACCTATTTCATCGAACAGTTTGTGGGTTAGTTTCGGATTGCGTGAGTAAAGCTTTAACAAACCTGTTTGTATATAATGGTCAGATTGGTACAAACCATTTTTCAACAAGAGTGCATGAACTTGCATGCCACTACAAAGAGAAGGTAAAAAAGAGCAAGAAGAGAGAACAAAAGGGAAGGTGAAATGGTCAGGAGAAGGGAAAGGAGAGGAAGGAGAGAGCATGAGCTTGAGGTAAGAGAGAGAGAGGTGAGGAAGGAATGAGAGAGATTGGAGGAGAGAGTTAATGGAGAGGAGAGCGAGACGGGGGAAATGAAGAGGGTGGAAAAGTCCGGCGGTGAAGAGGAGCGCGTGAGCTGCGCGAGGGTCGGCGCCGGTGGTTCGCCGGCGGAGGAGGAGAGTACGTGGGTTGATGATGTGCATGAGAGGCTCGTGTTACGTGTTATGTGCATGACATCAAAATTGTTTTGGTTGAGAGTTGAGTCTTGAGACTATTTATCACAAAAATGGCAAATTTATTTAGGTAAATATATTGATAAATAATAATAATAATAATAATAATAATAATAATAATTCAATATTGCCCCCTCAACTTGGAAATAGTTCATTTTTGTTTTTCAACTTTTTGTTGGTCTAATTTGAATTACTCAACTATTCAATAAGTATATTTTTTATCCTTCTATCTGATAAGTGCTTACGTGTTCGTTAAAGTTAACATGTAAAAAATGAGATGACATATTCTTTTGACACATATTCCAATGTGTCAATTGCGATGTGATAAATGTTTGAAAAATCTTTTTTTAAAAAAAATATTTTTTATAGAAAATATAATATTTTTTTGTGAATGTTTAATTTTTTTTTTTAAATTAACATGCCGGATCTTATGTGTCAAAAATAATAAGTGATTGCTTACGTGTCAAATTTAATGGATGAAATGACTAATTTTGTATTTATTGAATAGTTGATGGGCTAAAATTAGACAAATAAAAAATTGATGGACTAAAACTGAGTTATTTCAATAGTTGAGAAGGCAAAGATGAATTTTTCTCTAATAATAATAAGTATATTCATATTAGAGAAAAAAAAATATTGATATTTAGCAAAATGTGTACTAGTATTTGATAATAAATGATAATATCTATATATAGAAAATGTGAAAGTATAGAAATAGACAATTGTATATAACAAAAACATTTAAGAGCTTGAAATTGAGAACTAAATATCACAAATAATTTTTTTTTTTGAAAAGGTAAATATCACAAATATGTCCATTTCTAATTTTTTTAATTATAAATATATGTGTATTTCTCAATTGTCAAGATATCCGGTGTATGTTAAGTGGCAATTAATTAACTTGAGAAGAAACAAAAATTCTTGGCAAATTGAATGGCGATAATTGTGTTTATTGATTGGGATAAGTGTGTTTATTGATTGGGTCCCTAGCAGAATAAAATAATCATTTATGCAAGAATAAAAGGAAGAATATTTGGTTTCATTTGCACCTCAAAATTTAATAATATCATGGACTCATATACTACTGATGTGTAAAAGGCTTTTCAATTGGCTGGAATCACATACTTGAGATTTTTATTTGTTATGCAAAAAAGGCCCTATCTTTATTAAAAATATATTTTTTCTTGCTTTATTCCATTATCGTTGGTTATCTAAACGAATTTTTTCATTTTATGTGAAACTGTGATTTTACAAAAAGATTTTTTTCTTAATATTTATTTTAAGGGACTTCTTAAGCACCACCGATTTATTTATCATCAGCATCCTATCTTTTTTTCAGACAAAATAATATTTGATTGGTTCCCATATCCTACCCCTCTTTCAGACAAATGTATATATTTGTAACATTATTCTAAGATTCCCAATTACAAAATCTCGTTCGAAATAACGTATATGCTCATTTTAGATTTAGATGCGTCAATATTGTATAGCTTGTCATTATAATATATCCACTTCAGTTTTTACATATAATACATCATAGATTCATACTCGTGCCAATTTATAAATTTGTAAACATAGTGTAATTATGTATTTTTTTAAGTTACTAAAAATGGATTAATACATATAATTTTAAAAATGGCATCTTCGTTTCTCTAGTGAAAAATTATTTTTGCTCGATTAAATATACATTCAGCCGACCTACCAAATAAATTATCCAACTTCCTTCACAAAATCATGACAATCAAGGGCCCTTTTCAAAAAATTCCTCCTGCCTAGTTTCCTTATTTTTAATTGCCAAAAATTAACAAACCAACCAAAATAAAAAAAACATTAAAAAAATGAAAAAAATATCAAAAATATCAAAAATACATCTAAAAAATATAAAAGAAAAAGAAAAAATACATCTAAAAAATATAAAAAAATGAGAAAATATATCCAACTTGTTTTTTCATTTTGAAAAGACCCTAATATATATTTCTCCCTATAATAACAATAATAATAATAATAATAAACATTCCAACATTAATCATTTCATTTCTAAAGCCGCCAAGAAACAACAGAGACTCACAGAAAGAAAGAGAAGAGAGAGAATAACCATTATTATTATTAAGTCCCTTGTCTTCTAGGGTTTTAGACGCCTCCTTCTCATCATCTCCCTCACAGAAACCCTAACCCTAACCCTAACCCTAGCAAGGAAAATGGACAGGTACCAACGAGTCGAGAGGCCGAGGCCTGAGTCCGCCATTACTGAGAACGAAGTGAGAATCACCGCGCAGGGATTGATTCGTAACTATGTCAACTACGCCATTAACCTCCTTCAGGTTTTCTTTGTTATTTCTCTTTATTTGGTTCTTGATTTTGTGGGTTTTGAGGAATTTGGTGTGGTTTTTTTGTGGGTTTGTTGGGTTTTTTGTGTGTGCATTTTTTGTAGTTGCTCAGAGTTAAGGGTTTGAGGCGTAGTCCGAAATTAGTTGAGATAGTTAGGGTTTTTTTGTCTGAATTTGTTCAGGAATGTGTTGATTAAGTTAATTTAATTAACATTTGAGATTTTATGAGTGATTTAGGGTTTGATTAAGACTGTATTAACTATGATTTGTCTGCCCATGTGTATATTCATGTCTCTATTGCATTTTTTTTCATTTTTTAGGGTTTAGTTGTGGTAATTAGTTGGTTTATTTACTTTATTGATTTGGTAATTAATATTAAGGATTTGAATGTTAAACAGGAGAGAAGATTGAGAGAAATAGTTTTGAAGGCGATGGGCCAAGCTATCAGTAAGACTGTCGCAATTGCAGAGATCTTAAAGGTTTATACATAATTTATTTTTCCTTTTAACATTTTGTTTTTTTATTTATTTTTTCTTTATTTTGATTTGAATTGTGAAAATAATACAGAAAAGGATTCCTGGTTTGCATCAAGATACGTGCATCAGCTCTGTTAGTATTACTGATGTGTGGGAACCCATTGAAGAAGGACTCGTACCGTTAAGTTTCTCTCTCTAGACTCTCTCTCTCTAGCCGTCAATAACAAACAAATAATTTGTTCTTTTACTAAATTAGTTTATTATTTTGTTCTTGTCTTTTAGATTGGAGACGACCCGTCATGTTTCCATGATTTCGATTTCTCTCTCTACAAGCGAGCTAAACAAAGACTCTCCTGGGTAAATAAATACATTCTTCTTTTCATATACATAATTCCATAAAATAAAATAAAAAGTATTTAAAATTATACTCTCATAAACGATTCCAACTCGATCCCCAATTCGAGCCCCAATTAAGCCTCAATCACACAACTAAACCCTAATCTCCCCTTTTAATCTTGGTTTGTTTGTTAGTAATAAACAAAATAATATAGTATATATATTTTTGCTAGATCCCCCAATTCCGTCCTAATTAGGCCTCAATCACACAACTAAACCCCAATCCCCATTTTAACCTCGGTTCATTTGTCGATGATAAATAAAATAAAATAAAATAATATAATATAATATATTTGTAGGTACCAAGCACCAGAAGAAGTACAAGAGCATCAACAACCCAGGCCTCGTTACAACACTCAGCCACGTCAGCCCCGATACCCTCAGAACGACTATTATCACGACGGTATTATTATTTGATTAAATAAATAATCAGATAAGTTCATTCAAGATACTACAAATTATATTATTTATTTATCTATTTTTCTAATTTGTATGTAGAATCATATGGAGGGAGAGGAGGCATGAGAGGGAGAGGAAGAGGAAGGGGGCGAGGCTATCAAGGTGGCGGATATAGAAACATTCAAGCTCGGTACGATAATAACCCTAATGAGAACCGGTACGATAACTATCAAGGCCGGTATGATAACAACAATCAAGGTATGATAAGAAAGTTAGGGTTTAGGGTTTATGCACGGGGGGAAGAAGTTAGTATGTTGAGATATTTTTGTCGTTTGTTTTGTAGGGCGGTACGAGAACAATCAAGGCCGGTACGATAACAATCAAGGCCGGTACGAGAACAATCAAGGTACCGGACATTTAGGGTTGAGGGTTTATGCCTAGAGAGAGAGACTAATATTTTGAGATTTATTTATTTATTTATTTTGTAGGGCGGTACGAGAATAATCAAGGTCGGTACGAGAGGAATCAAGGAGGGCGGTACGAGAATTACCGAGGCGGGTACGGAGGAGGATATGGTGGTGGGTACAATCAAAGATATGGTGGTGGCAGCGGTTACGGCGGCCCAAATCAAGGTATTTTTAATTATTATTTATTATTATCGGAAATTTAGTATTATTATTATTATTATTATTGTTGGAAATTTATTATTATTATTGTTACTACTTTTATTATTATTGGAAAATTATTATTATTATTATTAGTATTATTGTTGGAAAATTAATATTAATATTATTATTACTATTATTTGTATTATTATTGGAAAATTATTATTATTATTATTATTATTATTATTATTATGATGTTGGTGATTTTTTTATTGATTTTGTTGATTATTGTAGATAATGAAGGATATAATGCGAATCGGGGCCGAGGAGGGGGTATGAGGGGTCGTGGCAATTATGGCTATCGTGGTACTTATTAATTAATTAATTAATTTGTTTGTTTATATATTTATTTAACTGAACCAATGAAAATGTTCAAAAAAACCAAGTACCGAACCAATCGAGTCGAATTTCGGGGTACGTTGTACAATCTATATTTTAAATGAAATTTAAAAGAAGTGCGAAAAATATAGAGTGAATGACTTTTTTTAATTTGGGACTCGTCTGAATCTGAATTAATTGTTTTAATATATTTAAAATGTGTAACTTAAATAGGTGGGTATGAAAGAGGAAGAGGCGGGCCAAGAGGAGGAAGAGGTTACTACCGTGGCCGTGGAAGGGAAAATATTAATCAAGCTTAAATTGGTCCGAAAAAATGGTTTGTTGTGCGTATTTTGAAGAATTTGGGGGGATGAAAGAGTAAAAAGGCTTATCTTTATGTCTTATCATGTCGTTTATTTGCTTTCATGCTTAGTCGTATTGCTTATCTTTATGTTAGTTGTTGCATATTTTGAAGTGGCTTATTTCGTATCATTTGTGTTTGTTTTTAGCCTCTCTTGTTTCCCTTTGTAATGTATGAGAAGAGTGAATGCTTTAGACCCAAGTGTATCATTTATTTTTGTGACTTGTTTAGTTGAGTTAGTTGTCATTTTCCTTTGCTTTGTTCTGATGAACTTCATTTTATTTATTATGTGGGGATTTACTTGGGGTTTGGCGTTTGGTGATGATATGAGCCAGAAATATTTAGTAGGGACTGAAATTGTGCGCAATGGCCTTTTTACTCCAGTAATGAAAGGATACTATCAACATATATCTACTAATACTAGTATGACATTTAGTACAAAATTTCTTTATATTTCTGCAAGCAACATATATCTGCTAGCAATATATTTCTAATAGCAAAGTGTATTAGTTGTCTAAGTAAACGATTTGAAATTAATTAAAAAAGAAAATTGTTGTTGAAGTATTTAAGATAAGAATCACATCACATAGTCTACTTGCAAAGGGAAAACACACCACAAACACATCAACAGAAAATACCCAAAATAGATTGCTCAATATACAACAAGCACATCAAAAGAGCATTATTTTCCTAGTTAATTCATGCAAACCCTAAATTACCCATGACTAAATTTAAAACCCTAAGTTATCAAACTTTCCAAAGACTCATCACAAACATAAAATCCATCAACAAACCCTAATTTATCCATGCATTAACCACTTATAACTAACTCTTCAAGGATGATGAAAGCCACCACCCAAACCTCCAGCTTTGCCTCCTAAACCCCCCAGTCCACCACCTAAACCTCCCGTTCCGCCCCCTAAACCCCCAAGTCCACCTCCTAAACCTCCCGTTCCACCCCCTAAACCCCCAAGTCCACCTCCTAAACCTCCAGCTCCACCTCCTAAACCCCCAGCTCCTCCTAAACCGCCAACTCCTCCTCCTAAACCCCCGGCTCCTCCTAAACCTCCAAGCCCTCCAACTCCTCCGACACCTCCTAAACCGCCAACTCCGCCTCCTAAACCTCCAACTCCGCCTCCTAAACCGCCAACTCCCCCACCTAAGCCTCCAACTCCGCCGCCTAAGCCGCCAAGCCCTCCGACTCCTCCAATACCTCCTAAACCTCCAACTCCTCCAATACCTCCTAAACCTCCAACCCCGCCAATGCCACCAACACCGCCGGCGACTCCTCCGGCGGCACCAACACCGGCGACGCCTCCCAGAGGGAGGCCAACTCCGGCGACACCTCCAACTCCGCCCCAGCCGCCAACTCCTCCGCCAACAATGAAGTTCTTTTCGTCGTCTAAGCCTCCTTTGTTGTTAGGGTTAGGGCTGGGTTTGGTTACTTTTGTTGGTTTGATGTTCTCAGTGGTGACTGCTGTTTTGGTGGTGGTGGTTTGGACGGTTGAGGTAGCGTTTTGTTCGGAGGGCACGTGCCTTGCGCATGCATGGCATGTTGCATGCACAAGGATTAGCAAGACAAGAAAGCACCATGATCTTGCCATTTTTCTTTCTAACCTCTCTCTCTCTCTCTCACTCACTCTCTTTCTTTGTGTAAACTGAAAAGAGAAGGCTGAAGTGTTTGTGAGAGAGTTTGAGGGTTTATATAGAGAAGAGGGCTGGTTGGACCCTGCTAGAAAGTATACTTAAATTTCTCAGATATTTAATATATTTTCTTCATTTATTAATAGACAAAACATGATCAATAAATATATATTAATATTTGATCTTCATGTATTAATAATATATATTTGATCTACTGACTGGAAACAGTTTAAATTGTAAAACGCATTACAAAATGAGTAAAATGTCAAATTTCTTTCTTTTTCCTTTTTCCCGTTTTCATTTTTATTGAGAAATAACATATATTCTTTCACTAATACATGCATAGTGAAACAAAATTAGATTACCTAGTAAGCAAATTACATTGTAATTGTAATTGTAATGAAAAGGCGGGAAAAATATGATTTGAAAAAAGGAGCTGAGAATTAATTGTGAAGGTGGTAATGACTAATGGCTGCTCGGTGGAGAGGGGCAGTTAAGTGAAGAGTAAATGTACGGGCAGAGAATCACGCAGGTCGATATAACAAGTTGACCTCTGCCTCTCCTCCCTCTCTGCCACGTGTCATCTCCACAACAGCCGTTGAAAATTAATTTTTGCTTCGAAGCTACTCATTGAATTAGGGTTTCAATTCTCTGTTTAGTTAGGAGATTTTAGTTGTTTTTAATGCATGGTTCAGATGATGATGCATGACAGAATGACAGAGAAGGTTTTTTGAAGTGTACTTTAGAGTTTAGACACACTGCACCAGTTTATCCTTTTATAGACACTATTATTTTAGCAACTAAAGGTTCAATTCAACAAAGAAGTTTTTGCAATATTGAAAGAAGATCAAATCAGTCCTTGCATGCATGCTTAAAATATAAATATTTCTAACAAAAGAACCGGCAATAATAATAAAAAAAAAGCATAAAAATGAGCTTTCAAATACTACTAATGTCAAGATGAGTGAGATCAATTGTACTATTTGTCTTGCCATAACCGCATTCAAACTTTTATCATTACAATCTAAAAGTAGAGAAAAATTTATTAACAAACTAATTGCTTAATGTTACTTGAGTGTGGGATGACCCGCCTCAAGCTTGCCTAAAATATAAATATTTCTAACAAAAGAACCAGCAATAATAATAAAAAAAAAAGCATAAAAATGAGCTCTCAAATACTACTAATGTCAAGATGAGTGAGATCAATTATAATGTTTGTCTTGCCATAACCGCATTCAAACTTTTATTATTACAATCTAAAAGTAGAGAAAAATTTATTAACAAACTAATTGCTTAATGCTACTTGAGTGTGGGATGACCCGCCTCAAGCCTGCCTAAAAAAAAAATTGCTTAATGTTACTATTGATTTTCTGTATTATATTGTACATACTCACATGCATTAAGATTTACGACATATGGTATAGCGATATAATAAGTATACCACTATGGTTTATATGGATGAGGTGATAGACCGGTGTCATCTAGCTTTGAAGGGCTGACCATGCAACAGTGCAAGGCGGCGGGTTGGTGCTTGATAAGAGATCATTAATCAGTTTCATGTATGTTGCATAATCTGCAAAACATGTCACATATACTCCCAAGTCCTAAAAGATGAAAAATTATCATGAATATATAGCCTGACAGTGACAATATAGTTGTATAGATAGTATAATATAATTTGGATATTCTAGAGGGGGTGATGTTAAATTATGTATTTAATATTAATATAAAAAAACATATAATGTGACATTATTTATGAAGGAAAAAGATTTGGACCTCTCAACTTATTTAGCTCATATCGATTTCAATAAGATGGGAGTCCAAATTGGAAGGCGGCTTATACACTTGAACATTTTTTATTAGCTCCTAGTGGCCCCAAAATATTTTTGTCTAAAATTTCAACCGGTCCATATTGTTGGCTCCCGGACTCTCATATCTTTCAGCCCAAAGTTTCATGATTTTATTTTTATTCATACCTTTGTATTTAAAATAATATACTTAGATTATAAACATTATACCTTTATATTTTTTCAACAATATATCTTACATACTAAACATTGTACCTTTATATTCACACAATATATCTTACATTTTAAATAAGAGAAAGAAAATAGTAAAATAGTTGAAGGTACAATTCTCATCATACATATATAGATGATGAGATTAATGAAGAAATCTTTCCGCAAAAAAAAGATAATATATCTTTATATCACAATAATATAACTTAGATTCTAAATATTATACTCTTATATCTCAATAATATATCTTACATGAAAACTCACTAGAAACCATAGAGAGCTACTAAACAAAATAATTAGAAGTTGAATTTTGTGATAGTTATTTTGGAGTTCCTAATTTTGCCTGCAAGATATGGGAGCTCAGAAGTGTATAGAATCGGGAGTTCCGAAAAATTTCAATTAACTCCTAATTCTATAGATATGTGGCGGTCTCTCCTTAAAAAGGTGTCAGGAAGCCACAATTTGTGAAAGATAATAAGCTGAATCCATTTATGAATTGCTATACTTGAGAGCTGTGTCCCTATAAATTTTTGTCGTGATGTTGTTAAATGCTTCCATTTATTAGAGAGAGATTCGGGGCATTTGGAACTCATTCAGTTCCTCCCCAATTCACTATAGATGAGATGTTTAGAAGCATTGCAATAAGTAATCTTGACTGTTTAATATATTATGATGAATTTCCACATAAATCTTGACTGTTTAATATATTAAGAAAGTTTATTTTTTTTTTCAGAAAGGAAATAAACTGTGCCTTGCTCTTTTTTAAGCATGCAGTACTAGAAGGAAGAAATGAAAAAGGGACAATAAAGTATCAACTATGAATTAATTTTGAAAAATCCTAAACCCTCAATGTTTTAGAGCAAAAATACACCAATAAGGGTAAACTTGATCTTCTTTTCATTGCTTTTACGAATTTTACAAAAAAACAAATTATTGTTGGAATGTCACCAATAAATTCGGTAGAGGTGTTGTCACGAGACAGGATTGGGTTTAGTTACTAATTCCTCGGGATCCTACAGGAGACTCCTTATCCCAATTCCGAGCTATTTATCAACTTTTTAAAGGTGATTATTTTTTATTCGGATCAATTCGGTTTGCGAATTATTTTTTCAGTTGAATATTAGAGTCACGGAATGTTTAGGTAGTAGTTTGTTGAAATTTCAGGTTGTTGATAAGATCTTTTTGTCAGTTCGAGTTTCGAATCATTCAAGTTTCATTTTGGATTTTGAGTCAATTAGACTGAGATTATGGCAGGAGTCAACATCGTCAAGATTCATTATAATAATAACTGTGACTGTGAGTCATTCAGATAGGTGTTTCGAGTCATTTGAGTCAGTATTTGACTCAAATGACACATTTTGTGTACTCGAGTTGTTTGATGAAATACTTGTATTAACTCTGCATTTGTGCAAATTTGCTCATGATTAGTTCAATTTTGTGTCACTCATGTTTAATTTATTGTTGCATAAATTAAACATACCAGGAGTTAAGATATTTATGCATACACATGATAAATGATCTACAAAAACAAATATTGTCATCTGAAGTAGTTTCAAAAAAAAAATAGAGCTAAATGTAGAGTAATTCTATATAATGATTTTTGTAACAATAATATCTTTTACAAAAATTAAAAAACCAGAATATACCACTTCAAGTCCATATAGAAAAAAGAATAATACAACTTAACTTGCTCTTAAATCTTAATCTCACATACTGCACACTAGCCAATCTCTAATAAAACCAAAACAAAAAATAAAATTGCATGGTATCCATTAATCTTCAAAACAAACAATCCGAAAAGAAAATCTGCCAAATTAGGGTTTCCAAGCAGCCGGCGGAGGCGGTGGGGTCGGAAACATCGGCGGCACGGCCGAAAAAATTGTATTTTTATCAATTCCCGTTTCAATCCCTGAAAGAGAAATCAAAGCCGCAACTAAACCGGCATTTCCTGCCAAAGTCGGTTCGGTGTAATTATAATTGGTTCGAACGTCTTTAAATCCGTCGTGTCGGTCCGGTCCAGCCACCATTGCACCGATAATCGTGTTAGGGTTAGGTTTTTTCGTGTCGCGCCATTTCCATCCTCCTTTGCAACTGTATTTCACTCCGTTTTTCGGTATTGATGCGCCTCTGTGATGCACGTGTTTTGGGTACTTTTTTCCGTATCCTACCACGTAACTCATTTTTTGTGGGTTTTTGCCCAAAATATAATCAATCTGTAAATAAAAAATGTGTATAATTATTAGAAATTGGTATTATATTGGAAGTTTAGACTATTTAATTTACCAAAATGCCATCATGACAAAAAAGTATGATGCAAATTGGTATTATACTGTGTACAAATACTGTTCTTTAACTAGTTATATTCAGTTATAAAAATTGCACTACAAACTTTGTGAGTTTGCCATCATACTTTTGGTCATATTGTGTAGCATTTTTTATTTATTTATATGAAATAAAAAAATAGTGGACCTGAAATTTGGCGAAATTACGAAGAACGTCTGTCGAGTAGAAATTAGGGCCGCAGTACCAACCAGGAGTATCGGCTTCGTCAAGATAATCTGCGTAAATTGAAGCGAGAAAAGCTGCATTTACGACATATTGCAATGGTTGCGGCCTTCCATGGTTCAACTGTATCAAACCTCCTGTAATTAAAAAAAAAACAAAAAGAAAATAAATAAAAGAGACATTCGAAAAAAAAATCCTGCATCTTTGCAAAAAAAATAAAATAAAAAAATAATACCAAAAAAATTCAAAAAGGGAAATTTTTGAATTTTTTTAAGAATGTAGAGTTTTATTGCAATTTAGGCATATTGCAGGTATTTTTCTCTAAATAAGATGCTGAACAGACAAAAAAAAAAGAAAATAAATGTGTTATTATATAATTATCTGACCTTTGGTGCGGTTGAATGAATTGAAAACTGGCAAAAAGGAGCACATAACATTGCCAGTTTGATTGTGGAAGGTTCTTAGTATTTCTTCATAAGGATAGCCAGGACTCAAAAATAGCCTCAATCTACTTAGAAGCACCTATATAACAAACATTATCAAATTAATTAGTATTAAGTATATTACACAATAATGAAATTATATTATATGTTACTATTGTTGTGAGATTCATTATATAGACAGTATAAAAGTTCCTGGATACAATACCCCCACCAAATTTGCTCCATTTTGTCCCTTATGTATATTACACGTGTTAAATGAGATTTCACTTAAGACATGAGGTCTCGTTTAACACCTGTCATAGTCAAAAGATGCAAAACGAAGGTAATTTGATGAGCAAAAAATAATTTTACTAAATAATAAAATGGTTACCTGCGCGCCGAAAAGTTTATTATCCCAACTAAACACCCCATAATCCGGCCCGCCCCAAAACGCACCGGCATGTTTCGCGATACCAGGCGTGGTAGCCAAGGTCAAATACGACGTATTTCCAGTCGCAAAATACAACCACGCGCCGCCCCACACAAACTCGTCCCAATAACTCGTCGAGTTGTAGAATATCGACGGATCCGATCCGCCTGGACTGTATCTCCCCCTATTTTCTCTACCGTACTTGAATAAAGTTCTCGCGCCGTGAACCAACTTGTCAGAGTAGGTTTTCGAGTCTTTGAATACTATTGAAGCGGAAGCTAAGGCGGCCGCCATTTCGGCTGCCAGGTCGGAACAAGCATGGCATTCATAAACGGGTCGTGGGTAGTCGATGTCTTCTGGCCGAACCCAACAGTAGTGGTCGTTCGGACCCGGTCCTTTTGACGTGTCGCCTAAACCAACCTGGAAGGAAAAAAATGTTGATTTTTTTTTTTAATAAATTGAGGAGGGAAAAATGTTGTTTGATTTATGATCACGATGAATAGTTTGTTCTTGAGTTGCCACGACCTTTAATTTTTTTTGTATATTTAATTGATTTTAACTTATTTCCTTTGCTAATACGGTCTTTTGAGTTTCAAATCCCACCTCAAATAAAAAAGCATAATTTTCAAGTCCACAGAAACACTAAACGGACTGCTTAAAATCTGAGACAGAAATTTGAAATCTCAAGTTTTCTTGTTATCTGAGGTGGGATTGGAACTCCAAACCGAATTAGTAGGAGAAATAAGTTGAAATTAGATTTCTTATATACTTCAAAAATTTCAATAGTTACATACCTGAGCGGCAATCCGATCAATCGTATCGGCTGAATTATTGAAAGTTTTCAACAAATAATCTGTTCCCCACTTGATAATCTCCTTCACATGATCCAATTCACCGGCCGCTTCGTATTTCGCTCTGTATTCAATCACGCTCCAGCTCAGCATAGTCATTGCGAAAGACATCGGAAAGTTGAACTTGATCGCGTCGCCAGCGTCATAATATCCTCCAACGAGATTTTTTCTTATCGAGGTGTCAGCAGTGCCGTCTTTCATGCCTGAGTTGCCTCGCCAACTTACATTGTTGTGTTTCGGTATCGGACCGGCTGGAATATTTAGAGAAGAATGTTATTATGTGAATTTGTTGAATCATGATAATAAATGTACATAGTAGTGTTTTTGTTGTGGGTTTAGATTATGTTGACATATTTATTTGTTTAATTAAATATGAAGAAACCCAAAACAATTTATCTGTTGTACTATAAAATGATATAAAATTATTGTCTGTTTTCTTTTATTTTTATTTTTTAGGGAGATATTTTTTATTTTTTTTGAAGCACTGATTTGTGTGATAGATCTGAAAACAGACATTCTGTCGGGCACACTTTTTTTTTATTTTGTGGGCTTTAGATCTCTGATCAAGTGATCAGATCTGAGATAAATCTTCAGATCTTATGTGGCAGATTATAGAGATATTCGTGTATTGGATCATTGCATACCGATCCACTATACAATTATCACATAATTT
This sequence comes from Juncus effusus, assembly GCA_027726005.1. Classification (NCBI taxonomy): domain Eukaryota; kingdom Viridiplantae; phylum Streptophyta; class Magnoliopsida; order Poales; family Juncaceae; genus Juncus; species Juncus effusus. The sequence continues at coordinate 9,514,882 of CM050905.1, read as the reverse complement.
GAGCACTACATTTTCAATGTAATATTTTTTAAATTTCTTGAGAAAAACACTAGTAATGGAAACCAGACACTGATGTAGATTCTGTCCTTTACCATAAAAAAATAAAAATAAAAGATAATAATAGAAAACATTTCTATAATTAAGCAAAGTGCTAATTCAAAAATTCAATGAACAAAATTAGTTCATCAATTCATTATCCAACCAGATCTAACACAATTTAAATGTTATCCAAAAAAAGGAATAAATCTTCTTCCAAATTCAAATGGTATCACTTACATCTTTGTGCATTGAAGAACATAAGAGCCTTATGAAGAGCTTGTGTATAAGAATCTTGTGGCGGAGGCGGCTTATGATGATGCGGGATCGTCTTAACAATCAACATTACGAGTCCGACAAACAAACCGACTCCTAACACCGTACCGACGGTCCACATAAACAACTTTCGACTCACGGTCATGCATCCTAAATCGATTTGTTTCTTCCTCTTTTTTTCTGCTGAATCCCCTGGACCGGCAAGAAGCCAGCTTTGTTGGGTCTCATCGAGTTGTTGACGTAACAATGCGGATCGATCCAATTCATTCAAATTGCGACTTCTATCGTCGTCTGTGGCCGAATCGGCCTGCGATATTTCGAGCGTTCCTCCCCATGGATCTCTTCCAAACATTTTTGTATTTTTTTCCTAATTAGGAGAAGATATAGATAGATATTATGATTATTGTTTTTTCTTCTTCTGAAGGGGATGAATGAGATGTTGTGGAAATGGAGTGGAAGTGATATGAAAGGAGGCTAAGTTAGGGGAGAGAGAAGTATCATTGCTAGCTTGCTATGATAAGGCTGGTTCTTTTTGGTTGTTGGCTAGTTGCTTTCTTCTATATTTTGGATCTCTCACTCTCTCTCTCTCTCTCTCTCTCTCTCGTCTCTCACTCTCTCTCACTAAACCACAGTTGGTGAGAGAAAGTTGGGCACTCCACTTCAATGGTAGCGTGGTGGGGCAGAGAGGAGTGAATGGAGATGAACAATCGCACATTACTAGGGAACAAAAAGGTAGAGTATAATATGATATAATGCACGTTATATATATAATATTATAATTTGAAATCAATTAGGGGTAGGAATGAAAATTGCCTAACATGACAGTAAAAAAGTTAGCAGTTGTGCTCTAGTTCTTAAGTAGGCTGATTTTCCATGGGCTAAGTCTGTGTATCATCACTTATATTTCATATTTGGTTAATTTACTTATAATAGAAAATGAATATTTTTAGGAAAGAATAACATTACATATTTTTAAATATATTGATATATATATGGAAGAAAGATAACAGATACATGATAAAGAGATAGCATTCATATACGATTATGTGTTACTAGTTTTCGAAAAAATATCTTAGTTATATTAAAAACTTATATGATAAGAGATATATTGATATTACAATTTACAATGAATTAGAGATAATATAATTGACAAAATAAAAGTATCTATTTGACATAGTGTATAAATGGCATACTATATTTTTATTTATTAACACTAAATCAGCATTTATTTCATATGTTAACTCATTGATCGGTTAAACAATCATCAAACAATCCGATTAGAATTTCAGTTCTGTGATTCTCTGCACAAACCACACTGTCCACAAATGCCACACAAGATTTCCATTACAGTTGCTCTTGTTTGTTGTTTCGTTATGTGGATGGTTAATATTAGTTACTTTCTTCAATAAAAAAATAATCATGCTATAAGAGTACAAAATAGTACATAGAGTATACATTTTTTTTGGATGCAATACTGAGTGAATATAATAAAGTAAATGGATGGTAAGAAATCACTAGCAATTAGCTTATAATAATTTAATGTATTTATTTAGTAAGAAAGCTGTCATTTTCTTAACAATTAATAATTTGAAATGGTAGTATTTAGAATCTTTTTAATTATATTCTTCTTTTAAAATTCTTTTTTGCATATTATATGCTCACAAATTTTGCAGGACCGAGTTTTAATTAGTTTCTTAATCTCATCAACTGAAATCTACTTTAATTTATAAAAAAAAAATAACTGAAATATACTTTAAGCGAACATAATAAATGCTAGGAAAAGTGACTTTATTCATTACTGTATATATATATATGTAATAATTCAAGATTTTACTGATGCGTTGGGAAAAATTCATGAAATACAATTTTTAAATAAAGTAAGGCCCACATCATGTGAGAATAAGTTTGCTTCATCTACAAACCAATTTTGAACAAAAATTTGCCCTCTAAATTAACATAAAATATATAGGTAAAGTGGTTATTTCGTGAATATTTCTTTTTCTTGTTTGCTTTTAGTTTCATAAGAAACAATCAATTGTTTAATTAAGATTTTATTCTTGCCTTTTATTGAAAAGATGTCTGGTAATTGGTCATTATCAATTGATCATGGCCTTTTCTTACAAAATAATTAATGTTGAATTCATAAATCACCCCCAAATAATTAACACTTGATTGATTGATCTATTTATTTATATTAAACTAAACATTTGTTACAAAATAATTGGGGACTGAATTTAGAAATATTTTTTAAGAGGGGCTTAGATGTAAATTAACTTGGCCAAACTATAGAGAAAGAAACTGTCGGTGGACTTCTGTCGGTGAGTCTACAAATTGATGCTTTGATTGCTACTTTTCTCCTTTTCTCAATTATTTTATTTTGAGGAATATATTTATAAATTATATTATTGCTATCATTCTTTGATTTTGTATAATCTTGGAGGTGTAGTAATCTATGTAATGAGTAAATATATGAACAAATTCCATCAATGAAAGAAAATTAAATTACATCTATCAAATTTATGTTTGTACTGTCAATGTAAAAGAAGAAAATTAAACAAGTCAGTTCGGTTCTTGATGCAAAATCCGGTATTTCATTTCCCGGTCTCTTCTTGATGTAAAATCTGGGATTTCATTTCCTTTTTTTCTTTTCCTGATTTCTTCTTCTTTTTTTGTGCCCATTCGGGTCCGTAAATAAGCAAATTGGTCCTTCCAAACCGCCTATCAACTATCTACAATCATTTTTAAAAAATCACAAAAGAAAGAAAATCATTGTTTATCTTTATTATGTATATTTACTTTTCTCATTAATTTAAAATATTTAATGTTAAATACCTGAACAAGGTTTCCACAAGTTTCTGACATTTCGGTTTTCAACGGATACTCAACTACCTGAAAATAAAAATATTGAAAAATCAAATAAATAAAGAAATAAACGTTACCATATTAAAAAAAATAATAAAAAAATATTAAAGAATTTTCAAGTTGTTATTTATTTTTCAAAAAGGAAACTCACAACAAAGGTATCTTCACCAACCAATGGCGATCTTGCAATTAGGTCCATTAATATTCCATAATCCACTTCTAAATATGGCGGTGTCACGCTAATATAATCAAACATCTCAACTCTATCTAGAAAACAAAACATTAAATATATATCATGAACTATAGCTAAAAAAATATGAAGTTTCACATCTTATTGTATGGGATTAAAATTTAAATTTGTTGAGAAAAATAAAATAAAAATACCTGGAAATGTTTCAGCGTAATCTAAATAACTCTCAACGCGTTTCATGTGAATTGAAGAAATGTCAAGAAATCCAGTTGCTTGTAAATTAGGTTTCAATACTTCAGAAACTACCCATGGATCCATTTCCACAAAATGCGCCTAATAAAAAAATATAGGTTTTGATTTTGTATATATTTACCACAAATGTAAACTCCACCCCACATCTTTGAGAAATAATTCACCCATGGAAAATATCATATTTACCCTTCTTAGAGTTCAATTATCAAATTTAACCTTCCTGAATCCAAAATAAATCATATTTACTCTTCCAAGAAAGGAGAGAATCGTACCAAAAATACAAAAAGTACAAATTTGATAGCTTTCGTATTTCGGAAAGGTAAATAACATACTTTAGATTTTTGAAGGGTAAATAAATATGAAATGCCCCAAAATAATAAAAACATTTTTTATATTAAAAAAATACCTCAGTACAGCCGCGACTAATCGCTTCGATACCGACCGAACCGGTACCGCTGTACAAATCCAACCATCGGCCCGGTCTCAGTGCAGCTGGCGTACCAGTTGCAGCCTGTTTATAAACGTACCACATTTTTTTTATTATATTCCATAAATATCTATTTGAATGAATCAAGCAAATGATTAAGACGTGTTTCTTATTATTTTTGTGCCACATTTGGTTTCTTATTATTTTTGTGCGTAGTTTGACCAACTTTATTTGCAAAACTAGCGTTTCCATATCATGGTGTAAAATAAACAAAGGGCAAACGCTATTTTCTGAATTAATTTAATTCAAGTTTAGTTGAAACAATCGAAGGTTTATTGAGTCCTGATTCGAGTAAAAATGGATATAATAATTGTCAAGGGGGATATTCAAATTTTAATTTGGAAGGGGGATATTCAAAGCCCTCTCCAAAATTCTCAAAAAAAAATACAACCCTAATAATTTCAAAAACCAAGTAAAAGTAATATAAATATAATAAGAAAAATAAATATTAAAAATATAAAATATACTTGTAAAATGGCGAAAGAGGCGGCTCTGACAACTTGCATCATTGGCCGAACGTCCATTCCAGCTGGCGACAGTAATTTCCTTCTTTTCGCTTTTCCTCCCAAAACCTTGATTTTCATTTTATTATTTTATTATTTTTATGTTCATTCTTTATTTTTATCTTTTTGTTTACTTTTTAATGATGAAAAGAAGAAATGAAGGACCTGAAGCAATTTATGAGTGGTGCGAGGCGGTTTCTCTTCTTCAGAAATGACTGATTCTTTTTTCTTTTTCCCTCTTTTCTTCTGTAAATTATTTAAAAAAAAAATCAATTAATTGTATAAAATTGAAGAAATGTTCATTGATTTCAGTGTTTTTTTTTTGAAATTTAAGCTAAAAAAATAAGATAAAGAAATAAAATACCTTAGGAGACAGCTTTTCTTTATCCATAAATTCAGAAAAATCTCCATATTTTTCCAATACTTTCTTCTTAGTCTCCTCCACCACTTTCGGATCCCACAATCCTGATAACCAATAAAACAATTAATTAAATCACACTAAACCAGCTAACAAATCAACAGAAATGAACAAAAAGCCGAAAAAGACTGTACTTGATTCATTGGCGGGCGGAATAACCGCAAGAGATGTACGGAAACGAGAGCTCGTTGGTCGAACGGAGAAGAAGGTTTGAGAATGAGAAGAATGGAGATTGAGAGGTTTAAGAGAGGGAGAAGAAGAGAGAGGAGACAGAGAACAGGACGCCATTAGCGCCCAAAGAGTGAAAGAGTGAAGTGAGAGGAGAGATAAATCAGATAAACTACCTTTCTTCATGTTCATGCTGATATTTTTCAAGGCCCAAAAAACAGAGAATTTCTTTACTGGGCGATATCCATATGAATGAATGAAGAATATATGATGGTGTTTTACAATACAAAAATGTACATCATATTTCATCAAATATTGACTTGGGTCAACTTGTTGGGCTGATTCAAGGCCCAACTAAACCCTCTTTTTTACCCTTTTGGGCCTTGACTCTCTCCTTCGTTCCTTTTCTTCTCCTTTCCAGTCTCCAGAAAGAAAGAAAAACATAAACAACAATGGAAGAAGCAGCAGCGCCGCCGGCCTTCCGCCTCTTCTCCTACTCAAAACCAAAACCCTCTAAAACCCTAACCCTAGCCGAACCCGAACCCGAACCCCAAACCAACTCCGACCAAAACCCTAACATCACCTACGAGCAAAACCCTAGCAGCGCCACTTCTTCCTTCGCCGAGCTAGGCCTGGCGGAATGGGCGGTGGCCACCTGTCAGGAGCTCGGAATCCGGCAGCCGACGCCCGTCCAGCGGCGGTGCATTCCGGCCATACTAGCCGGAGCCGACGTGCTGGGCGTGGCTCAGACCGGCAGCGGCAAGACGGCCGCTTTTGCATTGCCGATTTTGAATAAGTTGGCTGAGGGGCAATTTGGGGTTTTTGCACTTGTGCTTGCTCCAACACGAGAGTTAGCCAGCCAGCTGGCGGAGCAGTTCAAAGCTCTCGGCGCACCAATTAACCTCAGGTTTGTTGAAATTCGTAATTTTGCGTAAAACCCCCTGTATTTTGTGAAAGTTATAGAAAGAACCCTACCTTTGACTTTTCATTTGCCAAAAACTCCCTAGCTTTTATAGTTGTCAGAAATGAAAATCCCATAGCTTTAACTTTAAAACTTCAAAAATAAAACACTAAAAAATTATTCAAATGATATTTAAGCAGTGATATATAATATATAAACACTTTTTTTTTCAAAACACAAAGCTAATATTAGGTTCTTTCTTTCAAAAATCATCTGCTTTCTCTAAACCTGAAAGTGGAAAGTAGTTCTTTTTCTAATATTTCAAAATATAAGCCTCTTTTGTATTTTGAAATTAATGTGAATTAAATATTTAAGGTGCATGGTGGCGATAGGAGGATACGACACGATAGACCAAGCGAGAGGTTTATCCAGAAGGCCGCACGTTGTCATCGCGACACCTGGCAGAATCAGGGCCTTAATCCAGCTTGATCCGGATTTAGCCGCCGTTTTCTCACGTACCAAGGTGGACATTTTAATTTAATTTATGTTTTTATTTTTAGTGGATTTTTTGAGAAGTTATAAAGAGGGTCCCTATTGTTGGTTTGAAGATAAGAACGTGTTGTTTTGAATTTTAGGGGCTTTTTTGCGATTTAGGCATAATATAGGAGCTTTTTTTGCAAATTATTTTTTTGGAAAATTTGCAAAAGAAGCCTGGCTAAATTGCTAAAAATCCCATATGTTACTGAAAATTGCAAAAGATCCGTCATTCTTGAGAAATAAAAAAAAAAGGTCTGTACTGTTAGATTTGATGTTTTAAATATTCGGAAGGTTAAATACTAATTACGCCATGTTTATTTTCATAAGGGTAAATCTGATATTTTGATATTTTTTTCGAGGGGTAGTAAAAAACTAAAAATACAAAATTCCCTCTTTTTTATTAGTATTTTATGATAATTTGAACTCAATTATTTTTGTGTTTAGTTTCTTGTTTTGGATGAAGCAGACAGGGTCCTGGACGCAAATTTCGAATCCGAGCTCCGCGTAATTTTCCAAATTTTACCCAAAAAAAGACAGACGCTTTTATTCTCAGCCACAATGACCGACAATTTGAAATCTTTGCTGGACGTATCTGGAAATAAGACGTATTTCTTCGAGGCTTATGAAGGGTTTAAGACTGTGGAGAGTCTGAAGCAGAATTATGTTTATATTCCGCCCGATGGAAAAGAAATGTATTTGTTTTATGTTTTGGGGAAATTATTGGAGAGTGGTGGAATTAGGTCTGCGATTGTTTTTGTCTCGACTTGTCGGTACGGTTTGTTTCTCTCTCTAGATCTCTAATCTCTCTCTCTCTCTCTCTCTCTCTCTCTTAGGGTTTTGGGGTTGGTACTTTCGTTTTAGGGTTTGTGAGTTTAGGGTTTAAGGTTTGGAAGTGTTTGAAATGATATTTTTGTGGGGTTTATTAGAGTATAGGGTAAAACTTTAAACTCTTAAACCCTAAAGCCAAACAACTAAAACCCCAAAACATACAGAAACAAAATATTCTTTTCGATCTATTGCTATATATGTTCATAATTAGCAAATTACTCCAATTCCAGTTTATCACTAATTCAATCCATCCTACAACATTTCAACAAAATTACAGGACGTGCCATCACTTGAATCTGATGCTGGCAGAATTAGATACTAATTCAATAATCAATTCAATCTAATAAATTATACGTCAAAAAGTACTTTCCACAACTAATTCAATCCAATAAATTACATCTAAATTAATTAGTATTAATAATTAATATAACAACTAATATTAATAATAATATTAATAATAAATAATCTATTAATTTATTTACAGGACGTGCCACTACTTGAACCTCCTGCTGGAAGAGCTCGACCAGTCATCCGTGGCTCTACACTCACACAAATCTCAGAAATTGAGACTGAACTCATTGAGCCGGTTTAAATCCGGTCTTGCGCCGGTTTTAATCGCGACTGATGTGGCTAGTCGCGGTTTGGATATTCCAACCGTCGATCTCGTTGTTAATTACGATCTGCCCAGGTTAGTCAAATTATTATTATGGTTCTGATTTGTTTGTTGGTTTTGGGAAATTTGCGATAAAGCCTCTATGTTATGTCTAAATTACAAAAAGACCCTCCATTCTTCAGAAATTCAAAAAATGGTCCCTACTGTTTAGCTTTGAATAACAGCTAAATAGATATATTGATCCGATTAAATATTAAAACGGTAGGGACTAATTTTTGAATTCTTGAAGAATAGAGGGGCTTTTTTGCAATTTAGACATAATATCGGGGCCTTTTTGTAAATTAATCGTGACCAGTCGTCTGTGGCTCTCCACTCGCATGAATCGCAGAATTTGAGACTGAACTCGTTGAGCCGGTTTAAATCCGGTCTTGCGCCGGTTTTAATCGCGACTGATGTGGCTAGATTAGTAAAATTGCAAAAAAGACCCTCCATTATTTAGAAATTCAAAAAATAGTTCCTACCGTTAAGTTTTGAATCAACTAAATAGATATATTGATCGTATTATATATTTAAACGGTAGGGACTGGTTTTTGAATTCTTGAAGAACAGAGGGGCTTTTTTGTAATTTAAACATAATAATTCAAAAATATTTGTTGGTTGGTTTGGTAATTAATTGTTTTGTTTTTCTTTCTGGTTATTATTTGTGGTAATGTTTGTAAAAGTATTTTTTTATTTATTTAATTTGGATTTAATTTTTGTTTAGATATGCACGTGATTATGTGCATAGAGTGGGAAGAACGGCACGAGCTGGCAGAGGCGGTCTTTCTATAAGCTTTGTCACTGAGGTATTTTTAATTTTATTTATCTTAATTTTATTTATTTTGTGATATTTAACAAATAAATTTATTTATTTTGATTAAAAGAGGGATGTGTCGCTTATACATGAAATAGAAGATGTGATTGGAAAGAAATTAGAATCGTACCAATGTGAAGAAAAAGAAGTTCTTGAAGATATTACAAAGGTACAACAAATTGTCACATTTTAATCTTATTTTTTCCATTTTGTACAAGTTATGTTTATTTTTCAATTATTATGTTTATTTTGTAATTTAATTTCAGGTTTTCAAGGCAAGAAGGGTTGCGAAAATGAAGATGATAGATGACGGATTTGAAGAACAAGCAAAAGCTAGAAAAGAGCAAAAACTCAAAGCTCTTGAGCAAAAAGGTTTGCTAAATAAACGAAAACGGTAATTTAAATCAGACCAATTGTCACTTTTTTAGAAAAATAAGAGGTAATTATAGATGAAGCAGTTTAGATGGATATTTACTTACGAATATTTTGTCATGTAGTATTAAGGTTGTCCAATTTTTGTGATGTTAGATAACTTATTGATAATTTGTTACGTAACGTTAGTGTGTAATTTTGTCTCTAGATTTTGATATACGCTGGAGATGAAAAAGATTTTGTTTAGGTTATGCTTTATGTTATTTTATCTTTTTGGTGTATTAATATTATTTTTAGTGTTTTTTTTCGCAAACCACTTGATCTTTTCGTTTATAAATATTGATGGAGACTTGACTTCATGTACTTTATCTTGATTACAACATAAACATATACACATAAAATATTAACCTAATGGATACAAATTTATTGAAGAAATATTTGACAGGGTAAAAATAAAGTGATAACACAACTATTGAAAGCTATTTGGAGCTCAACTCGCTACGTCAAAACTCTCAAGTCCTCCTTGCTTCTGTATCAAAGCTATAATAAATCAACTGAATCCCCGAGCAAGCTCTCGGTCTCCTCCTCACCGGCGTTTTCTTCAACCAAATTATGCATCTGAAATCTTCTGATCCTCTCTAGTCTCTCTGATACTTCCCTCATCGTCGGTCTTTCTTCTCTGTTCATGCTTAAGCATTGCATAACTAGATCTCCAATCTCTACAAGCGCCTCTATTTCGATCTCATCCCTTACTTGGGCATCTAAAATTTCCAAGAATCTTCTGTCCTTCATGGCCGTACAAAAGCTTGACGCGAGACTCTTATCATCTTCTGAGCCTTCAAAATAAAGGGCTTTTTTTCTCGTGATAAGCTCTAGGATGACAACCGCAAAGCTATACACATCACTCTTATCAGTTAGTCGGCAAGTTATCAAATATTCAGGGTCCAGATAACCACAAGTCCCTTGTACCAATGTAGCTATTTCTACCTCATCATTCGGTGCGAGCTTTGAGGCTCCGAAATCAGAAACCTTGGCAACAAAATTATTATTTAACAACACATTAGCCGATTTCACGTCTCCGTGAAGAATAGGGGGAGAAGCTGATGAGTGCATGTATGCAAGGGCATCTGCTGACTCAGCAGCAATTCGTAGCCTAACGTCTGATGAGATAAATGCCTTGAAATTTTTATCGTGTAGGTAATGATAGAGAGTACCATTGGAGATGTATTCATAAACCAACATTGGAACTTCTACCTCCAAACAAGAACCAAAGAGTTTAACAACATTCTTATGGTTTATTTGTGAAAGGATGAGCATTTCCTTTGCAAACTCTTTGGTCTCATGTTCTTCCATTAATTTTGATTTTTTAATCGCAACAACCGTACCGTCCTCCAAAATGCCTTTGTAAACAATGCCATGGCCCCCACGTCCAAGTACTCGATCATCGGAGAAATTATCAGTAGCCTTCTCTAGCTCCTCTTTTGAATATATTCTGAAAGTGGTAGTGGTTTTGGAGGATCTCATTTGTTGTTGTAATAGAACACCTCCGTTTTGCTCGAAGAACCTTTGTTTTGTCCTAATAAGCTTCCGTTTTTGCATTCCGAGATATAATGAGAAACATGCGAATGTCACCAAGAAAATTCCTACGCTGACACCTATAATTTGAACACAAGACATTGTTTACAATATCCAACTCAATTTAAATCCTGAAGAGGTAGAGGGTTTCTTAATTTTTTTCAGTCCCACGTTTTCACGGTACCATTATTTAAACTATGACTAATAATTACTGATTATGTTAAAAGATAAAAGAAAATTACCAGTTACTACTTTGAGAACTAATGTGAATTTATCTTTTTTGCGACAACTGTCCTTTGTTGACGCATTTCCTTTGGTCCCTTTCGGGCAAGAACAATCGTAACTCCCGATTGTATTAGTACAAACACCATAGCAAGGATACGTGTTGTTAAGTGCACACTCGTTTACATCTGTAATTAGGTCAATAATCATATAGTAATAATTGAATTTTCAAAATATAAACACATAATTTTGGCCTTTACTATAAAAAAACTCACGCACACACATATTAGTTATCATAGATTGTTGCTATTCATGAGGTTCATGCCGGACCAATTCTGCCCGATGACTTATAGTTTGGGATTTAAATGTGAAAATTAATAAAAGATGAAGAATTTACCTATTAAACACAAATACTTTTTTTCTTAAAAAAAACACAAATACTTTCATTCTTTAAAAATATTAGTGATGAAATTAAATATTGTATTTTTTCTACTAAATTCTTCAAATAGATATTCGTTCAAAAAATTTTAGTTCTATTGATACGGTTTCAATTTAATTGTTGAAAGATAATATAATAGATTATTGTATTTTTTTTACTAACTTCAAATTTAGAAAAGTAGTAACGTAGCGTTAAAATTCTCCTATTCATAATAATTCTAGAACATGTCCTGATCATTTTGAGCTGTTAGTTTAGGTTGAAAAGTATTGTATAATGAAGTATTATATATGACAACTCAGTCTAATATATATTTAGAATTAGTATTTTTGACATAAAGAGGAATACTGAAAAATAAACCTACCTTGACATCCGTCCATGTACGGATTACCTTCAAAACCTTGCAAGCAATTACATCTATATTTATCACCATTAACAGTATCATGGCAATAACTATTCGGACCACGGCACGCATAATCTGTCAAGTTACGCTTTGCATAGCTGCAATTCCCCACATTCGTTATTGCCCAATCAAGCGCGACCTGGACTGTCAAACCACTCGTCCTCGACAGATATGATGTGTCAAAATTGAACCAATTAGAATCCGCCAGAAAAGCATATGAACAATTGGTTGGGTTAACTGTGAAGTTTTTACCTAGAGCATAGTATACATTTTCCAATAAATATGGTTCGTAATAAGTGAGTCCGTGAGGTATCAAGCTCTGACAACACCCTACTCCAGAGCATGACCCGTTTGTTGGACCCCCCTCATACCCGGGTACCTTACAGGAAGACACACAACCACCAACAGAGCCGGAAGAGCCAAGATAATATCCAAGGCTTGGACAACCTATAGTGAAAACGTTGTTACGAAGAGACAAAAGGTATGGGCTTCCTTCCCCCAAATCTATGTTTGCAGCACTGTGATAAGTTCCTTTGCTAGAGTTGTTACATTCCCGCCTGGCTGTATAATAGACCTGTATCTCACCATCGAGCAAAGAGATATCTATGATTTCATAACTACCATTCGACACCAAGAAAAGCTTTGGCGGGTTGTAGGACTCATTGCACACGAGATTTAACTGTTCTCTGAAACAGCCAGGCTGAAAGCCGAAGGGGTACGGTACAGTAATGTTACCGCATTTAGGTTTGCAATGACTTGGTAAGGAAATAGGTGTTGGTGCCGGTTCTAGTGAAACTGCATTTATGAAGTGTAGGATGAGGGTGGGGAGAAGGAAGAGGAGTGAGAGGTCGTGAGAAGCCATTGATGATAATTTAGAGAGAGAGGAATATGTTGAATATTGATGATTCTTGTACTGGATTTTTGAAGTTGTTTGGAACAAAATAGTAAAATATCCCTCAATCACCCATTCAAAAAAAATAAATAAATAATAAAATATCCTACCTCAAACATTGATTTTGTCAAAAATTCTTATCTCGGACATTTCAATAGAAAAAAAAATAGTTAAATATCCCTCAAGCAAAAAAATAAAAAAATAAAAAATAAATAAAAATAGTAAAATATCCTACCTCAAACGTTGCATTCTCAAAAAATCTTATCTCGGACATTTCAACAGAATAAGTAGAATCTCAAATCGGGTTTCTTTGAAGTGGTCAAAAGGAAAGAAATATAAAATTGGCACTGATGGAATGCTCATTTGTGGAATATTGCCAATGGGAAAAATATATTTGGACCCTTAAAATCCCGAGACAGTGTTTTAGATGTCGGACGTTGGATCACGTCGGAAATCTTACCGATTAATTATAAGATGACTAATTGGAGACTTATCGGATACACATCGGTCTACGTCGGATTTGATTTTCAGACATTTTTTCCCAAAATACTATACTACAAATTATCAATAATACTTTTAAAATTTTAAAATCTAAAAGCAATAAAACATAAACATAAAAATATAAATAATCATAATTTAAATTCAATCAAAATAGAAATACAATAATTTAAAGTTCAAATAATATACAACAAAATCCAAATTAAAATATTACACACCAAAATCCAAATTAAAACTTAACACAAAATACATAATTGTCCAAAATTAACAACATAAAATAAAAATGGGCCAAGCAAAAATAATTTTTTTATCATGTCGGCCCAACGTCAGGTCAAACGTCGGCCAAAATCGGTCAACGTCAGATTTGACTGACTTTTGCAATCGACATGAGCTTATCGGGATGATGAGTGACCGACATGGGACTAATCGGCGACTTATCGGCAACATTTAAAACACTGCTCAGAGGTGGTGTTGTGCTGGCACTTACGTGTTAAACCAAGCACCCTAGTTGTCAAACGTGGCAGCTTGAATACGCGCAGTGTCAAACAAGGAAAAGGTGCAATGGCAAACCAAGTTCAGCCGCATTAATTACAGATTGACAGTTGGCGTGACCCGTTTTCCTGCGCGCAATCATGACATTTTGATTTGTCACACTCCAATTTCCCCGCGCAAAAGATCTGGGCGAATATCTCCTAATTATTCATATTGTTCCCTTAGTGCCGGGCTTCCTTTGCCAGTGACCTCGGAACATTATCCCTGGGGGACGGAATTAGGGGGCCATGTATAGGCGCTCTTGCGAATAAAAGTAAAGTTCGTATAATTAAAAATATTTTAATTACACCAGAATTTCCCTTGTCATGAGAAGATGTGAAGAAAAAGGTTTGGTATTACAATAGCGCTGAGAAACATATATAAAAAAGTATGGCAATAACTCGAGTCTATAATATTATTGTGAATCAAACGCACCCATAGAAGCAAAATAAAAAAAAATAAACAAAAATCTCCTCATGCCCTAATAAATTACTTCACTCAACAATGATCAACAAATCTAAGCTCAACAAACTAGCCAATGGATGAACTTATGCTAGGACCTCTGTCCTCTTAGTTGGAGTGTTGGCTGTCTGCGTACATGCCGAGCAGCCGTTTGTGGCTATGTTTATGTTTCACTCTCCTTCTTTTACTTTTTCCCGTATATGGTGATGTAAATATCGTGTTGTATGTATGTTAAGACTTTTTTGTATGTGTGTTAAGACTTTTTTAATTATTTAATAGAATTTTAGTCGAGACATTTCGCCTCCCGAAACTTCATAAAAAAAAATGATCAACAAATCTATGAACAAACAACCAGCACCATCACCAAGTTACAAAAATTACGAAGAACGTGACTTTATTTATTTGCACCAATTTACTCTCTTCAAAATGTACAATAACAAATGTTGACTCAATCCTTGCAATTCATAGTATAATTATTAAACGGTTTACCTTGTGTTTTAGCATATTTTATGTTCTACTTAACTGTACAATAGACAATTTATTATTACTGGGCTTAGTTTTCGTATTAATCTGATCCACTCTACAAAAATGAAAATGACCCCATGAGTCCATGACAGCCCAATTTATGAAAACATTTCAATTCATGGACAGAAGTTTTATGATAGCTACTGCTTACTGGTGACGAAAAAATTAAGGCGGGTGATTTGACTAAGCAGTAAGCAATACCCATTACTATTCTAGTGCAACTTTTTTTGTTTCTTAATTTTCTACTTAATTTCTGAAAAATGCAACTTGCCTCTATTATTAGTACTCAGTCCATTGAGTATTGACCAATCCTTAGTTTTTTTCGTGATGTTATGTTTTGTTAATACTTCAATTCAATAATTCAATCTATCTTACAGAAATAAATTATGTATTTAATTTAGTCCAATCCAAAGATTCCCAACTACCCCAAATCTGCAAGAAAGTCAACTGAAAAGATTGTTAACTAGTATTTTTGCCACAAAAAATATTCCATTAGCTCTGTTCTTACCAAAAAAAAACATCTCCAATTTTCCTGAAAAATTTCAAATGTACCTCTTCAAAGTTCCAAATTGACTTATATAGTTTATCCTCAAATCATTATTTAAGGACTAAATTAGTGCTCTTAATATTTTGCATCATTACAGGGTACAACTGAACATTTACCTGTTGTTTATAAGATCCTTGAATCTTTCACTAATTCCAATTAATCCATGCAAATCATGAGCACATATAATATTCCAATCTAAAAGCATTCATTCTAAAGCAAAGAGTAACGACTTAATCTCTGCTAGTTCTTCTCCTCTCTCTTCTTCCTCTCGTCTCCAAGCTCCATTTTCACTCCAACAATGAGCAGAGAAATTCAATTAGGCTCTCCTCAAACCCAGCCTCCATCTTCTTCTTCCAGGACCAACAACGACCATGAAAATGAATCTCTGCCCATCAAAAAACCTCCAAAATCAATCCTTCCAAACCCCATCTCTCTCTCTCAAGCTCGCACCAACAAGCTCACTCTCGTCCCTCTCATTTTCATCATCTTCTTTGAAGTGGCCGGAGGTCCGTACGGCGCCGAGCCGGCCGTCTCCTCCGCCGGACCTCTCTTCGCCCTTATTGGGTTCCTCGTTTTTCCGTTCATCTGGTCCATGCCTGAGTCGTTGGTCACGGCTGAGCTCGCCTCTGCTCTGCCTGGCAATGGAGGTTTTGTTATTTGGGCTGAAAGGGCCTTCGGTCCCTTTTTCGGCTCTTTAATGGGTACGTAAGACAAAATATACAAAATCACTTAACACCACAGTATTGTTCGCTCCTCAGCGGGTTGCAGCTTTCTTACCAGTTATAAGAGAAGTGGAGAAAATGTAGAACGGTTACGCTAAAAGCTAGCATACTTTTTCAGGCTAGTGCTATTAATAGAATTTTTTTTAATTTAATAGAAAAAATACTTTACTATGTATAGAAAATGAATATTCAAAATTAGCATTTATTAATAGTAAATGTATCATTTTAAATAGAAATTTTCTGTAAATAAAAATGAAATTGTTTTTTTTTTATCTTATTAAAAACATCCACCTCCAATTATTTGTAGGTACATGGAAATATCTAAGCGGAATAATTAACAGCGCGGCTTTTCCTGCGCTCTTTGCTGATTATTTATCGCGTGTTTATTCTCCAGCCGGATCTGGCTCCGGCCAGTATATTACCGTTACGCTTGTAAATGTTATCCTTTCATTTCTGAATTATACTGGTCTGAGTATTGTTGGATGGGCGGCTGTGGTGCTCGGAATAGCGGCTTTATCGCCGTTTATTCTCATGACCGGAATAGCTATTCCGAAAATTAAACCTAAGCGATGGCTTGTGCAATCCGAGACCAAGGTAATTAATTAACATGTTGATTGTGTTTGAGTTTTACAATTTTTTTTATTAAGCGATTTATTAATTATTTTTCTTTTTTCTTGATTATTTTTTTTTAATTCAGGATTGGAGGTTGTTTTTCAACACGTTGTTTTGGAACTTGAATTTCTGGGACAGTGCCAGCACCATGGCAGGAGAGGTATGAATATGAAAATGATTAAGTACTCTTTACTACTATGCAATATATATAATTTAATGTTTCCTATACTTTTTAAGTTATTATTTCATTCATTACCTCAAAAAAAATGTAATCATGCATGTATTGGTAATTAATTTGTGAGGACTGAATGCATATAATACTTGTTAAAATTCTTGAACAAAAATAAGAAAGGTCAAGAAATGACATATGCCCTCATTAAGATTGGCTAGTCACTACAATATAGACAGTTAGCTAATACTTTATGTTAAAAAAGACTTTTCAAATTTGTAACTTGTCAATTAAATATTAATTGATTCCTATATTATTTCTAACAAGGTGGAGAAGCCGGGGAAAACTTTTCCGAAAGCGCTTGTAGTCGCTGTTGTGATGACATCGTTAGGATATATTCTGCCGCTGATGGCCGGCATTGGAGCCACTGATACATCGCCTAATGATTGGGGTAACGGTTTTTTCGCCGATGCTGCAGGTATGTCCAAAGTATTCTTATTTTATTTGGGCATTTTTTTGTCCAAAGAAGCATGTCCAAAGTATTGAATAACTGTGAAATTTTGAATCATGTAATATCTAAAATTTTTTAAAAGATATTAGACGTAGTTATTTTTAAATAATTACTGAAATAATTAACTGGGAATTGTGACAAATATTACTAAGCAGTATTTGTGAAGTTAGTAAGTGATATTATCTCATATAATCAAATCATATTTTTATATTTTTCTATAATTTGTATTCGTGTCTTTCTACATGATTTTTTTTTTCTTTCTCTAACATTTTCTCTCAACTTTTCAATTTCACACATAACCTACATTGACTCACATTAGTCACTTTAGGAGCTTTAATGGCCTATATCTTCTCTTCAAAAAATATCTTTCTTTACTTGCATTAATATCTGCCTTTGCTCAAGCTCGCATTCAGAAAAAATATCTGCCTTTGACCATACTTTTTCCAGTTGCAAGCTTTGACAATAGTTGCATTATTATCATACTTGTCCATTTCATAAATCAGACCAATAAGTGTCAGGGAAGAAAAATGAGGGGGTTGATTTGATTTGAAGCAACATTTAGTGATTTAGTCTTAACTCAGTTTCGAACAGAACAAAACTAAGCCTTGTTATATACCATTTTGCCATTACAAAATCTCAAAATATCATATTTGCCATTAGAAGAATCAAAATATCATATTTGTCATTACAAGAACTTGAAAATATCGCCTTCAAAAAAAAAATTTGAAAATATCATATTTACCATTCCCAAATTCAAAATCTATCAAATTTATCCAAAATTTGAAACCATCCATCTTTTTCCGTTAAAACTAACGGTCCAGTCTTGTAATTACCGTTTTATCTCAACTTATTTCATCAAGTAAATTATACAACCGTTGATTTGATTAGTTATTCCAAATTTATCATCCCTCTCTCTTGAAGATTTAGATCGACATATACAAACAAAGATTTCTTTTTCATTTTTTAATGTAAAGTTAGAAAAATATATTCAAAAAAAGTTCCACTCAGTTTTGTAATAATTATTTTTGAAGAGAAAAAATGAACAAGGAGAATATATTATCTTTATAGTTAAAATAATATTATAAGATGGTGTGAAAACGAGAATGAGAGTTTAGGTTGAAAAGATAATATATATATTTGCTTGTGAAGAAGAAAAAAATAATATTTTCGTCATTTTGAATAAAACTTAACGGAAAATTAACGGTTTTGGATATATTTGATATTCTTGAAGTTTTAAAAGGATAAATTTGATACATTTTGTCTTTTGTTGGCAAATATGATATTTTAAAGTTTTTGTAATGGCAAATATGATATTTTAATTTTTATAATGGTAAATATGATATTGTAAGTTTTTCTAATGGCAAATATGAAATTTCCCCTTTAATATACAATACTATATCATTTTTATTATTATCATGAACATATGCATCACGTGCCCCATTGTCCAATGTACCAACCCAATATGGCTAATGTGGCTAAAATCTTAGTTGTAAAGCTTTATCTTTTGAATTAAATAAGAATTAAGGTGTGGAGATTGTGATCTTATCTCACATAGACTGGGATTGAGCTTAACTGTTTATTTTGGGGGGCAAATAAAAATTTTCTCTACTAATTAATACTGTATAAAATTTTTGAGAGGTTCAAATACATAGAGATATATGTATTTTAATTTTTTTTTTCAGTAATACACTATTATTATATATTACTATGTTGAAATTTTGAGAGGATCATTCCCCCTCCGGTATCTATAAAGCTCAATTCCTGCACATAGGTGAACAAAAGCTAAGGGCTTAATTTACAAGATTATTTTATTTTTCAACAGAGAATTTACTAGGATCGGTCATCTATTATTTATTTTATATTTTCTTTTGAATGGATCGATCTCTCTTGATATACTTTTAAAACACAAGCCCCCGTATAAACAGTGCTACAACTAAACAAATCGTAAAAAAAATAGAGGAGGGCCCCTTTCACAATATTGGATTATGAACAAAATCGGCCCAAATATGAAAACCCCCCCAAAATAACCCAAAATCAACTCAGAACTAACAACACAAACAATTAACAAGCCCTTAGTTTTTTATCCCATTACAATTTTATTTTCTATCAACAATCTTTTCTTGCCGTCTTTACAGGAATGATCGCTGGAAATTGGCTGAAATACTGGATCGAAGTCGGCGCGGTTCTCTCAGTGATCGGGCTTTACGAGGCCAATTTAAGCAGTTGTGCGTTTCAACTGGTCGGCATGGCGGACCTCGGTCTCCTCCCCAAGTTTTTCGCTCTGCGAGCTCCATTTTTCGACACGCCGTGGGTCGGCATCCTGTTTTCGAGTGTCATCACCATGAGCCTCTCGTTTCTCAGCTTTAACACGATTGTCGCCTCCGCCAACTTTCTTTACAGTCTTGGTACGTACCGCTTGCTAGTTTTATATAGTGTTTTTTATGAGCATTTGATGTTGGGCCTTGTTACATTGCCATAAAATTGCCCCCACTCACCATTATATATGGCCCACTTATCACTTATATTCACTGTACGAGGGCCCCACTTATCATTAAAACTTAATATTTTCATCTGTTGTGGGCCCCACTTACCACTACAGTCCAAATTTACTAAGTGTATAGTGGTAAGTTGGAGGCAATTTTATGGCATTTTAGAGTTTTCTTTGATGTTTCATGCTTTGGACTTACCAATAATTGGTATCAATATTCGTGAGACATTTCTCTCTCTTTGAAATATGTGAAGTTCATTATTTCGCCACACGACATAAATCTTGATGCATATAAAATATAAGTCCAAAGTATGAGACCTTAAATACTCTCTAAAGTATTTTGGTCATGATATGTATATGTATGTTATTTTTTAGGATTTTATATACTGTTTTTCAAAACATGTACCTTAGAAAAACCCATCACACATAAAACTTTATTTTTGAAACACACAGGTATGATCCTGGAGTTTTCTTCGTTCATATGGCTCCGCGTGAAACACCCAGATCTACACCGGCCTTATAAGGTCCCATTACGTCTGCCAGGACTAATAATAATGTGTTTCGTTCCGTCAGCGTTTCTGGTCTTCGTTATGGTCATTGCCAGCTGGAAGGTCTTCCTCATCTGCATCGGTTTTACCGTTGCTGGTATCGCAATTTATTTTCTCATGAAGTTTTGTAAGGCTAAGGGCTGCCTCAAGTTCAGCACTGGGGATAGCTAGCTTGTTGGCTCTGTATAATATTTTTTATGTAATTTTTAATGAATTTGTATAATTATTGTTGTAGTTTATGTTCTTTCCTTCATTTGAGCGGAAAATGACCTAAATCTTATGTTCATTGTTTATTATTTTGTTAATGAAAAGTGAGGCCGGTCTCTTGGAAAAGAAATCAAGACAGAAAAATTTCAGGATTGATAGTGAAGCCAATGATTTTAATTGTGAATAAAAGTTGGATGTAATAACATAAATGTGTGTGGCACTAAAATCAAATTGTCTTTGTTCACTAAAACAACAAAATTTGATGCACCTCTCTTACCACTCAAGCCATATAATAATCCTTATATGTTATAATACTCCATATAATATATCTTTTTGGCAAGCTAGTTAAACACTTAATCATCAACCTTATCTTAATTGGAGCCTAAAGTTATAAATTATAATATATATATCATGCAATAATATAGAATGCATTTTTTTTGTTCTTTTGGCGACAGCCTAATTAACAATGGTTCAAAATTTGAGCCACATATATAATTGTATTATTGTTGCTAAAACGCCAATTAGAATTTAGAGACGTGGATGTCATTATCGTTTGACAATTTAGCATGTTAACAATTACATCTGATAATATTTTACTTATAGTCGGCATTATTTAAAAGTACTAACATTTCCTTTCTTGACACGATGGAATAAATATATTATGCATGATTTAACGTATATAATGTATGGTACTGTTATTTATACTATAGTTATCACCAAAATAAGTAAGAGATAAGACTTATATTATTAATGTTTTTATAATAAGATTATTTTATGACAAGTTGACGTACAAGGTGAATTTCGTTGTATATAACTATTTGAGGCGGTTATATTATATAACAGAAGTCATTATATTAAGTCAAACTAGTCAAATTTATATTTTATTTCAATAAATCATATACTCTTTGTTATATCAATAACTAAAAGGAAAAAGATTTAGTGCTCACATTATATCTATCTCTCATTGTCTCCCACACTATGGGAGCCCAATTTAGAGAATACGGTCATATTTGAAACTATTTTTTAAGTACCTCCTAATGGCTCCAATTCAAATCAGCACAAATATTCAACAAACCCAAATTATTGACTCCCACCCGGCTCTCATCCATATCATCTCGCAATATTTTGATTTCACACGATATGCTCAGATTGGTATGTATTTTGTTTAGACATGTATGGATTTATACCATACTGGTATGTGTTTTGTTTAGACTGATATAAATTTGTCAACATTTGATATATAATGACTAGTATATGTTTGTTCAAATCTGGTATGAACTTCTATTCATCTAATATGTGTTTTGTTTAGACTTGTATGAGTTTATACATTACTGATATATCTTATGCTTTAACTGGTATATGTTTGTCAAAATTTGATATATAATGGCTAGTATGTGTTTGTTGAAATCTGGTATGGACTTATATTCATCTGATATGTGTTTTGCTTAGATTTTGTATGTGCGTAATAACTTACTTGTATGTGTTTTGCTTTCACTGGTATGGACATCTATTCATCTGTTTGTATGTGTTTGTACTTTGTATGTATTTATACCTTACTGGTATGTGTTTTGCTTACACTGGTATGGACATATATTCATCTGAAATATGTTTATTTAGATTTTGTATGTATTTATACCTTATTGGTATGTCTTTTGATTCAACTGGTATGTGTTTGTTACAACTGTCTAGCTGAGAGTATGTAACGTCAAAAAAATGTGAGAAATTGAAAATATCGTGAGAATTTAAAATCTTGAGAAATTGAATGAGAGCTATTGGGAGGTAGGAGAAAAAAAATGTATGCTTAATTTTTATGGGAGGCAATTTGGGAGTTTTTAATAATGTCACAAATATGGGAGTTGATAGGAGATAGTAAAATGAGAGTTCAAAATGATTTTCTAAATATTTCCATTTATGTGCCACGTGACGCGCTATGGTTAATCGGGAGGTAGCGAGCCACTAATTATGGGAGGTAAATATCCGTTCCCTAACTTAAAAAGACTTTCCCAAGGACACACAAAATTTTCCTAAAAAAAGAAGAAACTTAAAAAAGAAAACCTTAATTAAGAAATGAATCAAATTATATCACCTTTCTCTCTCTCAAAAAAGAAAAAACAACAAATAACCAAAGATTTAAAGATAGAATAAAATAAACTAAAATACCCGAATTGTCCCCTCTCTCCTCCATACCTCAAGGAAGCCATTGATGCCATTTCTTTTCCAAGTTTTAATTGTTGGATGATTTTGCCGCTACGGTATGTTTTCTAAAGAATTTTTGACACATGGAACTTTATTTTGATAATTCAATCTTTTCTTGAAATTTTCTTATATATTGTGCTTCAAGTAGCTAATATTCATAGAGAATCAACAAGAAATGTAAATACAACATATCACGTTGAAACTACAAATGTAATTTACATAAAATAAAGATGTACTTTTGCTATCTGTTTTTGTTTCTGATTGTTTTTGTTTGTGTTTCCGTTCATTAAGTACATTTAAGTTTTCAACCAACTGATGTGGTCCATTTGAAAAAATTACTTTATTTTGGATAGTTACTTCGCAAATCTACATATGTAAAAGAAACTTTAATTAGTGGAGAAAAATTTGTAAAAGAAAAAAAAACCTTAAAATTGCCAACACGACCCTCTTCTTTATTAGAAGTTCAAATAATTGCTGCCGAATGTTATAAGACTTATGTTTTATGTAAACTAACAAGATTTTTTTTAATTAATTACGCTTCTTTTATCCAAAAGAAATAATTATGCTTCTTTAAGAGCTATGTCATTTTCTTGCATCAGGCTAAACAAGGTGACGTGAAAATTTTCAGAAGGATCCCTCCAAGCTTGACAGTTGACACCTTTACATCTCCTCAATAAATTCAAAAACACCATGAGTCACTTCTCTTTCAAGCCTCCTTTCTTTCACTTTCGCAATCATCCTTACTCTCTCCTTCCGAAAATGAACCCTCTTGAAACTCAACCACAAATCCAACTCCAAATCCAGCCACAAATTCACCAAAGCCAACCTCTAGCAATGGACAACTCAAACTTAATCTCGCGCAAAAAATGCACTCTTCCAAAACCGATAAACACCCCAAAATCCAACTCCAACAAGCTCAAACTCATCCCCTTGATCTTCCTCATATACTTCGAGGTCGCTGGCGGCCCGTACGGAGCAGAGCAATCTGTACAAGCCGCAGGGCCGCTATACGCTATTATAGGTTTCTTCATATTTCCATTCCTATGGGGAGTTCCTGAGTCTCTCATAACAGCAGAGCTCGCCACTGCACTGCCTGGCAATGGTGGTTTTGTTGTATGGGCCGACCGAGCCTTCGGCCCCTTTTTCGGGTCACTCATGGGTACATGGAAATATTTGAGTTGTGTTATAAACATAGGCGCATACCCTCCATTATGTGCCGATTATATTTCGCGTGCCTATCCACCAGCTGGGCAAGGATTTGGAAGATCTTTTGCCATATCGGGAACAATCGTACTTCTTTCGCTGTTGAACTATACCGGGTTGTCTATTGTCGGTTGGGGAGCCGTGGTACTGGCAGCTGTGACATTGGCACCTTTCGTTCTGATAACCGTCATGGCAGTACCAAGGTTCGGTTGAACTCACAGTTCAATCTTTTTCATCTTTGTACCATTGGACAATACATTTTTGTTGTTATTTATGATGGATTGAATGACGATACGAATTATTTATAGGATTCGACCAAAGAGATGGATGGTGCAAGCGGAGAAGAAGGATTGGAGGTTGTTTTTGAACATTTTGTTTTGGAATTTAAATTATTGGGACAGTGCGAGCACCATGGCAGGAGAGGTTGAAACGCCGGAAACGACATTTCCGAAAGGTTTAGCAATTGCAGTGGTGATTTGCTCTGTAAGCTACTTTTTGCCGGTGATGGCTGGAACTGGCGCCATCAGCTCACCGCCGGAGGCTTGGGTGAATGGTTATTTTGCCGATGTGGCTGGTACTTACGTACATAAGTTCAATTCATTTTACTTTTACTAGACAAAATCACATTTGAAGAGTAAATCAACTTTGACAAACTATTCAAAACTAATCCGAAATTTGAAAAATGCAGGCATGATAGGAGGAAACTGGTTGAAATACTGGATTCAGGCTGGTGCGGTGCTCTCATCTGTCGGCCTGTACGAGGCCCAGCTGAGCAGTGGAGCATTCCAACTGCTCGGCATGGCCGACTTGGGGCTTCTTCCGAGCTTTTTCGCGATCCGCGCCCCCAAATTCGACACGCCTTGGGTCGGTATTATGCTCTCTTGTTTGATCACGCTCACCATCTCCTTCCTCCCCTTTGAAGACATCGTCTCCACGGCTAACATTCTATATAGTCTTGGCATGCTGCTAGAATTCGCGACTTTTCTAAGGTTATGATATTATATTGCTTTGATACCATTTCGATAAATATATACTTCTTTGAAATTATCAATTGATATCCTCCTCCTAATAATTTATTAAACTATATCGTGATAATATGTATCATTTATATAAGATAAGAAAAATCATAAAAACTGACTATGATAGCTGCTACACCTGCTAATTAATGTGGCATATTTTCCACACATAACTAACTAATTAAATTTAATATTTCGACAGGTTGCGTGTGAAATACCCGGATCTAAAGCGACCTTATCGTGTGCCACTTGGGCTTCTCGGGCTTGTAATAATGTGCAGTTTCCCGTCAATTCTTCTCGGATACGTGATTGCGGTAGCGAGCCGAAGGGTTTTCGCACTGACAGCTGCTCTAACGATGTTCGGAATAATCGTTCATTATTTGATGAGGTATTGTAGGTCTAGAAGATGGCTCAAGTTTAGTGATGAAGAAGAGATGGGTGAGGCTGATGAAGTTGATGACGAGGCTCTACCAGCGTTGGTACAACCTATTGTGCATCATAATTAGTGAAATAATTAAGGCCATTTAACTTCATATTGTGGGAATGATGTCACAATTCAAAATTTGGAAGTAGATCTGATTGAAAAATATTTAAAAAAAAATGTAAATATTAGCTTACTAACAAACTTTTTTCATTTTTTTTTTTCGTTCATTTGATTCTTATTTATAGGAGAATAATAATTATTGGGACAAAATTCATGATCCCAAAATGATTAAACAAATTATATTAATTGGTCATTTTATATGGAAAATTTAACTCTTCAGTCAATCAATGATTCAACACTAAACATGTCTACTTCACATTCAAGCTCACTAGTTTCACTTCTTCGTTTGACATTTGAATTTCCATTTATTATCACTTGATTAATCTTCATTTCCACAAGCAAATCTGGCAATTTAGCACCTTTTATGCTACTAAATTTGAGCCATTTCTCTAATGACATTTCTCTCGACGCGACAACATCCTTCCATGAAATCTCAGCCGTTCCTAGTAAAGTTGATCTTGCCATGATTCGCGTCAAAGCAGAAGTTCTTTTCCTCAACCGAAGCTCGAACTTCACGTTGCTCAACTTTTTAAGTTGATCGATTGGGTCTGAGTTTGTTTGACATTCAAACGATGCAAATTCACTCAAGAATTGAGAAGATTTACTTGTAGTTTGAATCTCCTTTGTTTCAACTTGAATTTGTCTATTGTCTAGTGTAGAGATGGAGTATCTGATGAAGAGGTTTCCCTCTAGCTCTTGATGAGGCAAGTTTGCCAGCCTCGCCAGCTTTACATCAAACTTGAGTTGATGAGTGCAAGGCATATTAAGAGAGAGAGAGAGAGAGAGAGAGAGAGAGAGAGAGAGGGGTCTTGTTTTCAAGTGGAATTAGAATCTTGATTTCAAGGAAATTAGAGAGAGGGGTCTTGATTTCAAGGGTGCTTCACGTAAGAGGTATATATACTAGTCTTAAAAGTGATTAGTTGAGAGAGAATACCTTTTTGTTTGAGATAAGTGTAGGATAAAAAGGTAAAGTATGGATCCAAAATGAGTAAATAATGGCTTCTGAGAGATAGAGAGGACAAATGACCATTCCGCTCGTGGGCGGCTTGAGTCAACTATAAATGCCTTAGCGTTTGCATATGTGTAGTGAGAGATTATGCTATCAATTTTCGAAAAAGAATCATATAGATGTATTTAGTAAATTTTTCAACCCAATAGGTGTTATATATCGATTTTTGATTTTATATTTAAGGGTATTTTCGTGATTTTACTAATATAATAGCTTTTATATTTTTTAAAGGTAAATAATTTATTAAAATCTTGGTTTTTATGAAAATACTTTATAAATCAAATTTTCTACAATTGAGGGACTAGAATATAAAATGTCTGAAATGAGTTTTCCTTTCCATTAAACTCTCTTAATTTCCATTACCCCTCAATCCCCACTAAAATCTGTTACGCATGAAATTAATATTGGAAACTCTCAATATTTTTTCTCAATCTATATATTAGCTCCATTCATCCATCTTCTTCTTGTTCAAGTCACCCATCTTCATTTCTTCAAATAATAAACAAAGCCAAATAAACTCCATACCTCACATGATTTCTTCCATATTCCATTTTTATTTTCCTTGTTGATCACGGTTCATGTGAACCAATGGAATGAAGAGGAATTGGTTCATACGAACCAGTAGCAAGTTATAAGTTCTCTCATCATCATACAATCCTTCTGTTTTATTCCTTATCTGGTAAAGATCGCCACTTTTCAACCTCAGTTATTTCGCAAAAAAGATATCTTGTTGCATTTATTTAGGCCTTAATTAAGAATTCATGAAAATATCTAGATTTCGGTGAGGATGTGTCAGATCTAAAATTCGAAGTGTCGGATCAGTTTCGAAGGATCGATTAATTATGTCGTGTTAATTCAAAAATAAAGAATTTTGCTCTCATATACGTTTCGCATTTTAATTATTTTTATATTATAAAATAATATTTTAAAATGATTAGAACATATATAGCTCATTCGAAATATTTTACTATTTGTGAAAATAAAATACTATAATATATTTTGAGAAAAAATATTTTTATAGGATATGAAATGAGATGTGAAAAGTGAAAATAGTAGCCATACTTAGAAGGGTAATCTGTGTGTGGTGGAATCCAAAGCCGCTGGTTAAATTTAGGTGTGAGGCCGTACTTGAAAGGGTAAGTCTGTGTGTGGTGGAATCCAAGGCCGCCGATGATCCAACAACGAGCTCGAAAAGATTTGTATCTGTGCACGTACTCGATGTCACGGAGCATGATCTAATGTGTGAACTGGAATGGGAAAGTTGATATCCCAATATAAATGATTTTAAATATTTATATTTATTATTATTTATCCAAATCTTTATTTACTAAAATTAATATTGTTTGTAATGTATATGAAACATGTTCTTACTGAGCTTTGTACTCACCCCCCTCCCCCCTCCTTTTCCAATTTTCAGATTTCAGGTTCCGTTATTTGGGGCATCGGATTGAACGACGTCAAACACGAGAAAATTTAATATAAGTAATAAATGTAAAAATAACTATTAAATACTTGTTTTTATATATTCCTTGTATTATTCCGTTGTATAATACGATTTTAGCGTCGTATATTCTTAAGGGTATACGACCATTATATCTCGGGTCGAAATTGGAGTCGGGGTGTAACAATATGTTTACATATTAAAAAAAAAGAATGTAGTGTGGCTTGTACAGTATAATTCTTCAATCTTAAAACATGAATGGTGAAATTATCTATATATTATAAAAATAACGTCAGTATTTTAATTTCATTATAATATATAGGACTTATATATATGCCTAAAATATAAATTGACTGTATTTGTAAGAGCATGAATACTACTGGTTTCAAATGGTTTGCTCTTTGCTCATTCATGTGATGATTCTATAATTAGGAGCATGTTTAACACAATATTGCTATGAAACATTTCATTAATTAATTGATTATGATCTGATTTCTAAAAGATGGCATCACTACCACACAATATGGCTTCATTCAGTAGTTGTACAAGAAAGTTCCATGTAGATAGGGTCGATTAGTTGCAGGTCACTTGTGCTTATTTTATTAGAGAAATATTTTGGACCGCCCAACATGGTATTTTTTTTTTTTTTTGTGGCCTCATATGTATTGTTTGGCTAAGATAATTACGGTTGATCTTGCTTATATATTTTTCTTTTATCAAGTACAAGAGATAGCTCGCGCTTGCACGGGATATTCTTAATTTTTAGTTAAGGTCAGAAATAATATTTTTTTTGGTATGTATCTACATGGTATTGTATAATTGTATGAGCTGTGTAGAAGCGTCTATGGTAGTATATTTATATTATAACTTTTGTTATGGACAAACATGAAATTACTCTTTTCTTTTTAAATTTAGCACTATACAAAACAAAGACCGTCTTATTCATATAAATAAGAGTATCTGATTTTTCTATTGCTCATAGAAATGTATATGTTCTTATTAACATTACAAAATTTTTTCTAGAATGACCGGTTCACTTATATATATATTATTGAAAATTGTTGCATGTGTTTTTAGACAAATATCTTGTCTGGTTATTGAAAAATATAATAGATGTACGCCATAAATTAAAAATACATGCACAATGTAATAATGAAAATATCTAAATTTTGTAGAGATAAATAAATTTAACGGATGTCAAATGGATTTTGTGATATGTTAAGATGTGTACTTAGTTACAAAAGATTTGATATTTTTTTTTTCAATGACTCACTATATACAAAGACAATGAAATTCCAACATAATATATATGTGGTTGGATGAGAATAGTTGATTTCAATCCAACAATCACTAAAAAATACTGACATGGAGTAAGGATAGGAAAATATTATGATAAGCTCTTTTAAAATTATAATACAATATTCAAGCAGATAACTCGTGCTTTGTGCGAGAGCTATATATAAATTGTTAAGTCTCACTTGCAGTAAAAAAATTTTGGTGTTTTTTTTGTGTGTTATATTCACTTTCAATATATCAAAAAATTTACGTAACATATTAGTTAATAAGCATGACCAGATCTGATGACAACTGTTACATAACCAACAAAAAAGGAACTCAGATGTAATTACACTGCTAATGAGAGCTAGTCTTTTTTTGTGCAACTTTATCAATATTAAATTTAGGAATTTAGCAATGTTCTTAAGCTTAAAACATTTTAATATTTGTGACAATATACTATTAGCTTTAAAAAAGCAATTAATTCATGCATAAATAAAAAATATATATATGTTTAAAACATTTTGGCAATTGCAAATTATAGATTGATCTATTATTATATGAGTGTTGATATTTGTAAACAATAAAAAAAAACCATAATAAAAATACAAAGCAAGCGATTCAGTGTATTACTAAGTTAAACAGATTCAATGTATTATTAAGAACAAGTTAAACACGTGCCACATAAATAATTCAAATGATACAAACTATTCAAAATGCATGTATGATTTAAATTTTATTTCTTTAGTGCAACCTATATAGATGATTTTAACTGGCTTGAAGAGAGCCTATTACAAAAAGGAAAACTTTAAACTTTAAATTGGTCCCTCATTTTCCCAAAAAAACATCATATACAGCATAATTCGGTTGATAATGACCATGAGGTCAATTATGGGCAGTTTTGTGAAATTAAGCTGCCAACATTGTTCGTGAGATAATTATGGGCCAAACTGAGATATTAATTTTCGGCTCCCATCATTAAAATTGTATATCATAGAGTAAAAGATTTATTGGGTTGAAAAACATATTATACAGGGTAGAATATATATTACACAACATAAAAGTTATAAACATGAGAAAATGTAATATTGAACAAATAGAAAGTTATATTAATAAGATAAAAGATATTATATATTATATTATAATTTTGAAAGTAGTTTGCTACAGTACTTATACTATAATGTGCCACATAAGCTTTTTAATTTCCAATCCTTAGATCTTAATCTAATGGCTCATATAACTCATCAATTGCAAGGTTTTTTATGGGCCAATATGAACCTACAACAATTCTTTCCCTTTTTTCTACATCTTTATGAAGTATATAATATCTATTTTGACTTATGTCAAAAAATATTTTTACTAAAAATTATAGTGCCCAATGTGCCACATAAGCTTCTTAATTCTCAACCCTTTAGATCTTAATCCAATGGCTCATATAACTCATCAATTGCAAGATTTTTAATGAGCCAATATGAACCTACAACAATTCTTCCTTTTTTTTCTACATCTTTATGAAGTATATAATATCTATTTTGACTCTTTAAGTTATGTAAAAAGTAATTTTTGGTAAAAATTTTAGTGCTCCATTATAGACATGGCAATTCAAATGGAAATATATAGCCCAATGTAGCAATAGGCGATAAAAAAAAAGAAAAAAAAAGTGAAAAGTCCAAAAAAAAAAAAAAAAAAATCAAAACTCACAATTTTTTGATGATGATGTACTATCATGACAAAATTATGATTTGTATCATTCTTACACATATATATACAGGGACGGAGCTTGACGGTATTATTTGGAGGGGCCAAAAAGAAATTTTCCTATTGATTAACACTTAGCAAAAATTTTGGGGAGCACAATGCATAGAAATACATATATTTCAAAATTTTCTTCAGTAAAACACTACTAATATATACTACGCTTTCAAAATCTTGGGAGGACCATAATCCCTCTCAGTCCCTATTAAGCTCCGTCCCTGTATATACATATACAAATATAAACATATACATATTCAAAAATCACATACTGTATTTGTAACTAAAAAAAGTGAATTATTAAATTTACGATAAGTTGATATAAGGTGCTCTAACCTCCAACTTTTTACAACACTACATCACAATCCCTCTATACTTCACAAACAGAACAAACACTTCCCAACCAAATTCTACACGTAACAATAAAACAAATGCGACATGACAACAAGTATATACGGCACATAAAGAACATGCAAAGAAACCCCGGCTCCTAACCCGCCGAGCGTTCCGTCCGTGCTCGGACTTGTAGCGTTTGGGAATAATCCGGTCAAGCCGGGTGGAGGCGGCGGACCGAAAAGAGAGGTTGTTGGAGTTGGAGTTGGAGTCGGAGTGAAACCAGAAGTCGAGTTTGTGGTCGAGTTCGTGCCCGTACCCGTGCTTGCTTGTGTGCTAGATTTAAAAAAAAATTAAGGTAAATGTAACCGAATAATATTTTTTTCCGGATATTTTTTTATGGCAATGTGCTAGAATTGAAAAAATCAAATGGAAGAAAATAATGACAATTAGACTCATAATTTTTTTAATACATTTAAAGAGAATATTTGTTTTATATGATTTTGGGTATAGATTATAAGATATAATTTCTCAAAAATACCAAATAAGATAATTATTATTAAATATTAAATTTACATTTGAATAAGACAAGCCTCGATACATTATTTTCCGAATAATATTTTTTTATGGCAACGTGCTAGAATTGAAAAAATTAAGATGGAAGAAAATAATGACAATTAGACTCATATTTTTTTATACATTAAAAAAGAATATTTGTTGTATATGATTTTGGGTATAGATTATAAGATATAATTTCTCAAAAATACCAAATAAGATAATTATAATTAAATACTAAATTTAGATTTGAATAAGACAAGCCTGGATACATTACCTTCCGGCAAAGATGCACGAGTCATGGCCTGAAATACATACCAATAACAACTTAGCATCATAAGTTTAATAAAACAATTTTCAACATGAAAGCAAAAAAACCATTTTTTCAACTTACTTGGATCGGTATTTGTAGTCATGGCGGTACCATTAAAGCTACACGTAGCGCCAGTCGCCGCGTTTTTGTGGTAATAATCATTAAACGCGTAAGAAGCCAACTCAACAACATTGTTGGCTACGTAACACGGTTGGCCTGGTTGGATGGGCCCACAATCGGCCCCACCAGGCCCACAAGCCCAATTAAGCCCATCCAACAAGGTGTTTTGATCCGCTGTGGCTATCGCCACGCAAAAGACTCCGGTCAGACTTGACGAGTTTTGACCTGATTTTGGATACTAAATGTTAATATTTTTATTTTATTTTTTCTCAAAATTTTTATGTAGGCTTACTCCATTAATAATGAATGGTTGATTACATAGGAAATTACATAAATTTAAACCTAAAACAGAGGGCTACTAAATCATGATAAATTTAAGTAAACAAACAAAATATAAATTAAGACCTTCGTATTAACATGGTATAAAATGGTATAGAACAGTTTGTACATACATCTTGAGGAAGACTGGATGGTCGATCGGATTTTTTCAAGTGCATATGTGTAAAATGGATTAACAAGGTATAAAATTTGAAGTAAAAACTATTTTCAAAAAAAAAAAAATGAAGTAAAAAAAAACAAACCTTTAGCGACAGAGAGAACAGATGTGAGAAATAGTAAGAATCCCCACCATCTTATATTCACCATATTGTAACTGAAATGAAAAATTATATGTTTATTATAAACATATTAGTAAACTTCAAAGTAAGAATGAAACTAGATTAATAAATAAGATAGCACTACCATGAGATGTCACTATGTGACTAAATGAAAGATAATTATAAAAGAGGTAGAGAGCAACAGTCAAAATAGGGCCAACCACTGTTCTAACTTATAAATACAGTTAGAACAATAAATTAGCTAAACAATAAAATAATTAAG
Source organism: Juncus effusus (assembly GCA_027726005.1). Classification (NCBI taxonomy): domain Eukaryota; kingdom Viridiplantae; phylum Streptophyta; class Magnoliopsida; order Poales; family Juncaceae; genus Juncus; species Juncus effusus. The sequence continues at coordinate 9,481,602 of CM050905.1, read as the reverse complement.
CTTAATAAACAGAGGAAAATATAAAATGTTATAAGACAAGTGGAAAAAAGGGTTTGTAATAAATTAATAATGTAAGAGAGAATTTTTTTAAATATTGGTCAATAAAAAAACAATAAGCAGAGCAATATCTAAATTTTTTTTTGTTTTTTTGAAAAATTTCAGAGAGGACTTCTGTTGTCCCCATTCTGAAGTGAATTTTTATACTATCTATGAAGTAATTTTTACAAGCTGTTCTATACATTTACAATCTAAATTTAAAGCAGTAAAAAAGAGTTCATGCATAAAACAGTAGTCAAGCAATATCTAAACTTGGGCCAACAACCAAAAGTAGTTGGTATATCTAACGAAAAAGAAATTCATACCTAAAAATAATTGTAAATAGTAGTTTTCTTATTAGGAAAATGCAAATAAATATGTCCAATATCTTTCATACTATGAGTAATTACACTATATTTGATTAATAATATTTCTCAAAAAGAAAGATTAAGAAAATGATTAAAAACATTTATGCATAAATTTCTAAGTACAAAAACATCCTTTCTTTGTATTTGAACAAAATAATTTGAAGTTTTTGCAGTTATCGAACCCTCTGCACCTCAAATATATCATGTTTACCCTTAAATTGACGATATGCTGCAAGGTTTACATATAATATAACATGAAAAATGTAATAAATTTCAAGGAATGAAAAAGCTAAGGAAATTTACCAGTACAAGAGATACAATTCAAAACAGAGATGCTTATTTTTTTGATAAAAATAATAGAGATGTTTTTCCAGCTTATAAATATGCAATTCGTAGGTATCAATATACCTTTCCTCCATATAGATTCAAACAAGTGCTTAAAGAATCAACTCAAACAAAAGCAAGGATTTCTCTTTTTCTGATAGTAGAAGCAAGCTATTTGGTTCAAATTCTTTTTTTTCAAGGGAGATTTCTTAAAATTGGGTTCATAAATAGCCAAATAATTACCAACTTTGAGGGAGCAATTAATCCAATTATTCCCTCTAAAAAACAGAGAAAGAAGCAATTAAATCACCAATTAATAAGCCCCTTTAAATTCAAAAAGATCAAAATAAAAAAAAATTAAATGCTTAATTACCTGAATTAAAGTGAAAGGACCTCTCAACTTTCTCCCCTTCTCTACTTCCTCAGTACAAAATTCTTCACTGGAGAATCTTCAGACTAATCAGTGAAAACCTTCAAGAGAGAATTTTCAAGCTTTGCACCAGAGCTTTCTGTTGTAACGTGTGTTTAGTAATTAACTGCATGCAGTAAATACAAAGTAGACAGACCTTTCTGTCTCTCTCTCTCGCTCTCAGTCTCTCTATCTCTCTCTCTCTAATTTCTCAGACAGAGGATCAGAGAAGAAGAAACTATCAGTAACAGTGACCTCTATTAATAATTATGTAATTTGGGGACTGAAAATTTGAGATTTCAAGATGTTCTTGTCGTATAGTTCTTTCTCTTTTCTGATGTAGTTAGTATGTCACTTCTTTTATATGGAGGGGACAACATAAGGCTATATAAGTAAGGAAAAAAAGAAAAATGGATATGACTGCACCAAATGGTTGGTATGACTTCTTTTTTATATTTGCATGTGTTGTGTTGTGTAACTTGTGTTGTGGAGTTGATGTTATATATATTTTGACATAAAATGATTGAATAAGTGGAAAATGAAGGAATGAAGTGGGAATGAAGGAAAGATTGAGAAGTTTGATGAAAAGACTAGCTAGACAGGTGTGGCAAAGTGGCCGCCTAATGTAAAGGCTGCTTAGTTGCAAAGGCATAAATGAAGTCAGCCAAGCATAAAAAGGCATAATTGAACTTAGCCGACCAGTGCACGGAGACAACTTTGTATTTGATTCTTCAGTCACTTTGTTTGAATGCTTTATGATAGCGAGTTCTTGTGTTTTTATTTGGGGAAGAAGGATATATTGGTATAAGCACGGCGGAATCAAGATTTGAACTTAGGGAGGGTCAGTTTAAACTCAGGGAGGGCCGACTGACGGCTGATTAAGATTGAGAGAAGAAAAAAAAAATTTAATAAACTTTATTATTGGCACTTACACTAATAGAATATTATTAACAGTTAAATTACAGTGTTTATATGATATTATTCGTGCTAATTTTAAATTTTTTAGATAAATCATAAAACTTTGTTTGAATGCTTTATGATAGCGAGTTCTTGTGAAAAATGAGTGCTTTTATTTGGGGAAGAAGGATATATTGGTATAAGCACGGCGGAATCAAGATTTAAACTTAGGGAGGGCCGACCGATGGCTGACTAAGACTGAGAGAAAAGAAAGATTTTTTTTAATAAACATTATTATTGGCACTTATACTAATAAAGTATTATTAACAGTTAAATTATAGTCTTTATATGATATTATTCGTGCTAATTTTAAGTTTTTTTAGATAAATCATAAAACTTTGTTTGAATGCTTTATGATAGCGAGTTCTTGTGAAAAATGAGTGTTTTTTTTTTCGATGGAAAGCGGCAGAAAAATGAGTGTTTTTATTTGGGGAAGAAGGATATATTGGTATAAGCACGGAGGAATCAAGATTTAAACTTAGGGAGGGTCAGTTCCAAGTTAGGGAGTGCCGACTGATGGCTGACTAAGACTGAGAGAAAAAGAAAGATTTTTGTTAATAAACTTTATTATTGGCACTTACACTAATAGAGTATTATTAACAGTTAAATTATAGTGTTTATATGATATTATTCATGCTAATTTTAAGTTTTTTAGATAAATCATAAAAGTATATTTTTATAAGGGTGCTGATATTGTGTGCTGGTTTTGGAGGCGACCCGTGCGCGACGGCGGCGCCACGTTAGCCAAAGCACGACGGAGCTCCACCGGCGCCTCCCGTCTGAGCATGTAGCGACGGGAGCACGACGGATGGAGTTGACTGCTCAGATCTGAAAACAGAGGCGCGCTGGCGAAAACAGTATATAGAATTCATATAATTCAAACAAACAATATATATATATATATAGCAATATATAAACCAGACAAAAAAATAGTATATATATAATATAACTTTATGATAAAATAGTATATATAATTCAAATGAAAAACAGTATATAAATATCATATAATTCAGACAAAACGGTATATAATATAGCAAATATATAATTCAGACAAAACAGTATGTATATCACTATATATTATGATAAAATAGCATATATAATTCCGATGAAAATAATATATAAATCTGTTATAACATTATAAAACAGTATATATATAGTTATATATAATTCAGACAGAAAACAATATATATAACGGTGTAAGATGTTTTATATATATATATATATATATATATATATATAACAAATTCTTAAGTCGATAAAACAGTATATATCAGACCCGTCGTGCTGGACAAGAAGGGAATGACGGGAGAAGTTAGGAGGCTCCGATGGCTAGGAAACACGTCGTGCAACACGACGTGTCGAGCGCGGGGAGTCCCTAACTGTGGAGTGATTTTCATTTTCCCTTTTTATAAATAGTTAAAGTGAGTCTCTTTGATATTAGAAAAATTTGTAACTACTATTAGAAAATTTGTCTCAATTTCATGTGAAAAAATATAGAACTATTTATATCGTAGACAAAATTATAAGATATAAACATGTGAACAACTGATCCAACTAATTTAATGTGCTTCAAAAGTAACGAATGATTAACATCAATCAAATATGTTTTATATGTAACAATAATTGATTAAGTTTATCTTATATATAAGTATGATTTAATTTACATTGAGGCAAATCACTAATTGTAAAAACTCTTTGTACTAAAAATATTTTTTCTTTTGCATAAATTTGTACTAGAAATGTAACCTATGACAGGTGATAAGCTTTTTACTTTTTGCTTCTTTACCGTTGCTTTTACTTTATACATTACTTATATAACCTTTCTTTATTTATTTATTCAAGAATCTCAATTTCAAATACCATTAGAAGGACTAGAAAAGAAATCATCAAGAGCTTATATTAGATTTTCATTTTCATAGGGGGGGGCCAGCCTCCTCTAGCCCACCCTTGGATCCGCCTCTGACCGCATAAGATTGGTCTAATATGTATTGATATATGGAAAATACATTATGTTAAAAATTTGAGCTTAAAAGATATACTGGAATAAAATAAATATTGTATTGACATATAGTAAAATATATTGTTAAGAGTCCAAATAATATACTTCTACAATCTAAATAGTCCGACAACTTTGGTTGGTGCTTATTGTCAAGCCCTTTAGCTATTTAGATAACTCATTTTTATATTTAATACTTAAGGTGTGACTAGAATTGTCCTCTCAATTTAGCTTCGAGGTGTTATATATGTATAAATTGATGAAGACTAGGATAATGCTCGCACTTCACGGCGAGTATTTCAATTTTAATAGTTATTTCAATCTAATAATTATAACTTGCAATTATGAAAATTCAAAATTAAAGTTTGTGAATCCATAGTATATAAATAATACATGAGAATTCAAAATTGTTGTCTTTTATCTTCTTATGTCATTATATCTTGATATATTAGAAAAACAAATTAAATATTAATCAGACTTAGATGAATGAGATCAGAAAAATCAAATGCATGATGATTTATTTCGAAGATTTTAGTTGAAACTACATAAGATTAAATTATAGATGATTAACTTTAAAAAAAATAAAAAATAATAATTATATTTAATATTATATATATGGGAAAAATATGCTGCTATATAGAAAAATGTAACATTACTCATTTTCTTCAAAACTTTCTCACCGCTATTTTTCCTATTTTTTTTAGATGTTAAAATGGTATGGATTACATATATGTTATTATGAAACCCGTAATACATTAAGTAATATAATATAGTTTTCAATATTCTGAAATTTTGTTTGAGATGATAGTTCTCACATAACAAAAATATAATATTGAACATTAATCTAACTAATCATGTGATATATATATATTATGGTAATAATTTAAATTAAAGGCTAAGATTTGATAAATTTTTTGATTCGACACAGAGAGAAAATTGATAATAGTTCTCTTGAGAATTTTCAAAGAGGAGTAAAAGAATATCATAAGGTAAATGAGCTTATCATTTTATATTTTTATTACATATTCTTTATATAGTCTATATTCACATATTTTATCAAGAAAAAATGAAATTTGAATCATAATAATATGTATTTATGTGATATTATGGTAATAATTTAAATAAAAAGCTAAGATTTAAAAAAAAAAATGATCGAACGCCCGAGATAAAATTGATAATATATCTTTTGAGAATACTCAAAGAGAGATGAAAAATAAGGTATAAAGTATAAGTTAATGAGCATATCATTTTTGTACATCTTTATTTATATAGTCTATATTCACATATTTTAGTAAAAAAAAAAAATAGAACCATAACAATATGGAACTTTAAATAAAGAGAAAATTCCAACAAATTTATATTTGATGATTTTAACATTAGATATAAAATATTTTATTAAGAATTCTAATTTTTTAAAGAAGCAAAGAAAAATTATTTATATTTTAATGAGTGAACTCATCATTAACTATTGGGATTAATAATTGAACATAATTTTGCACCATGATTCATTGAAACCATCTGATTAAGATCTGATGGTCACAAACAAACTCACAACGGTTCTCACTAAATCGGATATGGAACACAAAACACTAATTCAACCAATCATATGCTTATGTTTTAATAATCACATAAATGCTGCCATAAAATATCAATAAATTTGAGAAAATAAATGACTAAGATTGGACAAAAAAAATTGATCGAACGGTCGAGATAAAAGTGATGATGTGGCCTTTTGAGGAGGCACAAAAGTAGATGAAAAATAAGGGGTTGGGGTTAATTTACTTATATAATATAAAAGGATATATTGAATAAAGCAGAAGTATGATAAATGATGTCTTGTAAAAGTTATAAATATTAGTAGAAGATAAACTAATGATTAAATATGTAAAAATTAGTAATAAATTAAATATCCATATCTCTACAAAAATAGTCTAATATCATGTGCTTAATCTTTTGATACTTATATTGGTAATTAATCATCAAAGGGCAATCAACCATATGAAAAGTTTTAATAATTTTTTTTAATAACAAAAAAATTCTAATCATGGGTGAGACTATTTCTCTCTTTCCATGAGAAACCCTAACCCCAGCACCGCTTCTCAAATGGAGCTCCGATCTAGGGGGAGGTGACCCCTCCGGCGCCTTCCCCTGGGTCTTCCTTGCTCTGGCCTCTTCTCCTACTCCCCCTTTTTCCCACTTCCCCTTTTTCTCTTTTTTCTCATTTCCGGCAAATCGGCTCTTCCCCTTCCGTTCTCGTCGAAAGAACCTCCACCCATGTTCCCCTCTAACTCCTCTCCTTAATCCCCTCCTCATGGACTATCTTCCCCTCTACTCCAAATCCAATCCTCTTACCTCTCCATTGGTATTTCTTTTGCTCTGTCGCCTATGTGGCGGCTCCTGAAACCCTATCACGGTGTGTCAGTTTCCTCTTGTGAAAAATAGACGCGGCTCTACTGCTGCTATTTTTCACTCGGACGAAACCCTAGTCTGAACCTTGGGTTTTTTTCCTCTTGTGCCGGTTTCCTCGGACGAAGCCTAGTCCGAACCTCGATTGGTGCCGTAGGGGCACCGTTGTACTCTTGGAGCAAAAAACCCTAGACCGTACCTCGATTGGTATCGGTTTCCTTTTGAGAAGAATCCCTAGACCATACCAATCATGGCGACGTTGTCCACTTACGACGAAACCCTAGTCGGTATCTGAAATAGTGTAGTCTTCCTAACCGGCTAGCCTTCAAATATGCAAAAGCTCTCAATTCACAGGTTATCGGTTGTTGAAATGATGTACACAAGTGGAACGTCGTCTTGGCTGTCTCTTTATGTAGCAACAATACCACATGAGAGCTCTCTCTCTCTCTCTCTCATGATGACAAGGTGCTTTTCTGCAAATTGGCGGAGGTAATCTTTATTTCCGCACTTGTTGATGATGTCAAGTTCAAGTTGAGAACGAAGACCTCTTCAGTGTGTCTCTAGGTTTTAGATAGGTTTAGGATTTTTCGGAAAAAACTGAGACTTGCTTTTTGATGTCACAATTTGATTCACTCTCTCTAATGGCGGCATGGATCTCCACCGCGAGATGGCGGTGTTGCTTTTTCTTTGTTAGCATTTCGCAATGGTGATTAATGAGGAGTTAGATTTTCATTCATAATGGTCAAATTATCATAAAAGTTGAGACTTAATTTTTGACGTGCAATTTGGTTAGCTGGCTAGAGATGAATTAATGGAATTCTCATCGAAATAAAACGCATGGGATTCGAGAGCTAGTCGATAGAGATTTTCATTTAATTTTCTAGTTTGTATTTTTTTTTCTTTCTCATATATTACTATTTCTTATTAATATAAGTAATAATAAGGGATCGTTCATTCCTAAAAAAAAATTCTAATCATGAAGAATACTAGCCAAACATATCGCAGATGGCAGCTTGTGTTTGACACATGACGATTCATTTTCTCTGTGGCACATACAAATGACACCACATATATTGTGATGTCATTTTTTTTTTGGCTTATTTTGAATGAATTGCTGTAGGCTTTCATATTCTACGCCCAAATAAAAATGTTTCAAAAAATAATAACAAAACCAAAATATTTATAACACCCGAACAAAAGTATTTCTGAAATAATAACTGAACAAAAAAATTGAACAATTTCGACAAGAAAATATTTGTTATGCTTTAAGCCTAATTCTTATAAAATAATTGAAAACTGAATGTTATAATTAGTATAGAGTTTTGATCTAACGGAATTGATTTTCTTACTCAATTATTTTGTTAATTAATATATAGGCAGGTCCCAAGAAAAAAATAATTATTAGTTATTTCATTATACTATACTATTGACAGAACTATGCAAAAATAGTAATTTCGTTCGTGCTACTGATTAATAATTTCAATTGGCCACATAAAACCTAATAATTTGCATAATAGTTGGCAAGTCATTCTCCTAATAATGGAGAAAGGACTACCTATAAATTCTAAGCTATATCATCTTCACATACCCTACCTAAACTTCCATTCATGCTAATTCATCTTTTTAAACTTTCTAGTCATTAGAATATCAGAACCAACCATCCATTCCAACAGTATTATATGGATAAATTGTACTGTGGCCTAAAATGCTGAATAATATTCTACAAAAACCAAATTCATTACATCTCCCTAAATAAATAAAAAATCATATTAATTTCAAAAAAATTCATATAATACATACATATATTATATTAATCAAATTAATAATTATTACTTTCATAATAATAATAAAATTATAAACTAATTCAATCTAACCCATTAATAAATTGAGAAATTATTCGGAGTGCCCATCTTTTGAAGCGCCCAACATACAGTTTTAACTGTACACATATATATATTTCTACTCGGATATACAAAATACGGGTACTCCATATCTGAACCCTAATAAATTATTCAATTGCATAAACTTCTCTAATATATTTCAGCCGAAATACTATTATTCAACAAGAAGGCCCGGCCCATCAAAAGGCCCAAAATCCCCCATTATTACATATAATTACATAAACAATGTTTTCTCGTGAGAACATTCCAGAAATCAGAAGTCTTCGCCCAAGGTAAAATTTTCTCTCTTTTCTTATCTTTATCTCCTGTTTATGTCTGATTTTAGCGTGATTGGATTCTTAATTCGGCTTAGTTAATTGTTGGTTTAATCGGGTTTTTTTAGATTTAGATTTGATTTGGTGAAATTCTAAGGTTTTAGGGGCGAAGTCGCTGAATTTAGGTATATTTTATTAATTTTTGAATTTTTTGGGGGTTTTTGTTTGGAATTGGAGATTTAGTCGTTTGATTTCGTTTAGATTTGGAAGCAAATTGACGAAAGAAGTCAGTTTTGTTCGATTATACTGTTGTAATTCCCTTTTTTAATCCCAAAATTTCTTTCTTTTGAATCTAGATTTTGATTTTGAAGAAGGAAAAAGAGGGAAAGAAAGTATGAGGGGAAGAAGCTACAGTTACAGCCCGTCTCCGCCGCCGGCGAGAGGTTACGGCGGGAGGAGAGGGCGGAGCCCCAGTCCTCCGGCGAGAGGCGGCCGGTACGCCGGCGGTGGTGGTGGTGGCCGGAGCAGGGACAGAGATCTGCCCACCAGTCTTCTTGTTCGCAATCTTCGACGTGATTGCAGGTCAGTTTTTGAAAAAGTCCCTGTTTATTCTGATTATTGTGAAAAAAAAACTTGATGGAGTTGAAACTGGCTGAAATTCTGTCTGATATGGATTTTTTTTTGCGACTTAATTTAATTAATGTAAGTTTTTTTGTTGGGTTTTAATTTTTAAGATTCTTTTTTTTCCAGGCCTGATGAGCTTCGAAGGCCGTTTGGACAGTTTGGTCGATTGAAAGACATTTATTTACCTCGCGATTATTACACCGGGTAAAACTAAACCTAAGCTCTGCATTAATATAAATATAAATATATCATAAGAGCAGACTTAAGAAGAAAGTTGAAAAGACCTTTATACATTTTAGTTTTCAGAAATATGTTGAATTGAAATATGTATAAATAAATAAATTGATTTGTAAGGCTCTTGAGATATTCAATTCAACAGTGAAATAGAGTTTTGAAGAGAGACTCAAGTTGGTTAGAGATTGATTCTCTTTTGAAGAGAGATTTAGAGATTTTGGCGCAAGAAAGAAAGAAAGAAAGAGAGAAATAAGAGACTAGAGATAAGAGATATAAAGAAAGAAAGAAAGAGTCAAGTTTGAAGAATTTGAAGTCTGTGTTTGTTTAAATCACACAATTATTCAAAGGTTAGCTACCACGCATTTGTCGCTTTAAAATAAACTTGATCAGGAGCCATTTTTTCAAATATTTCATATTTGAATCAAGGTTCGTTACACAAAATCCCTCATTCTCTACATAATCGCTGGAAACACAGAGACTCAGATAATTTTCTCCCACATCATCCTCATTATTAACAAATAATATTCCCAACTTACACATGTTTCTTATATTTACCAACACAACATCTGATTTCTAATCATAATAACATAATAATTTGTGATTCGTTACGCAGAGAGCCGCGCGGATTTGGATTCATACAGTATTTCGATCCGCGCGATGCGGCTGAAGCAAAGTATCAAATGGACGGTCAGATCTTTCTTGGTCGCGAAATAACCGTCGTTTTTGCAGAGGAAAATAGAAAGAAACCCCAAGAAATGCGACAGAGAGAAAAACCTAGGTATTAATTTAATTTAATTTAATTTAGTCTAACAAAGGTTTTTTAGCTCGATTTGGTTATACATTGTTTTGTCTACAATATAGTGAAATGATGTAATTTTCATCGATACGGTTGAAAATTAGTTCATCACTTTCGATTTTGAGATATAACATAACTAACTAATGTTGGAACCCATCCCATTTAATTACATTTTCAAAATTGGAGCTCAATTGTGAAAACAAAAGCCTAAATTAAATCCTTATTCCCATTACTTCTTTTCTTATTTAGGTTTTCATGATTGAAACGGGGTCTGGTTGCATGATCCCTAGACTTTTTGTTAAAAAAAACTTAAATGTTCAAAAATAATAATTTATATTTTTTTAATATTTTTAAGAATAGTAGGAGGTCATTTGATAGGGGGTCTGGTTGCATAATCCCTAGACTTTTTGTTAAAAAACTTAAATGTTCAAAAATAATAATTCATATTTTTTTAATATTTTTAAGAATAGTAGGAGGTCATTTGATAGGGGGTCTGGTTGCATAATCCCTAGACTTTTTGTTAAAAAACTTAAATGTTCAAAAATAATAATTCATATTTTTTTAATATTTTTAAGAATAGTAGGAGGTCATTTGATAGGGGGTCTGGTTGCATAATCCCTAGACTTTTTGTTAAAAAACTTAAATGTTCAAAAATAATAATTTATATTTTTTTAATATTTTTAAGAATAGTAGGAGGTCATTTGATAGGGGGTCTGGTTGCATAATCCCTAGACTTTTTGTTAAAAAACTTAAATGTTCAAAAATAATAATTCATATTTTTTTAATATTTTTAAGAATAGTAGGAGGTCATTTGATAGGGGGTCTGGTTGCATAATCCCTAGACTTTTTGTTAAAAAACTTAAATGTTCAAAAATAATAATTTATATTTTTTTAATATTTTTAAGAATAGTAGGAGGTCATTTGATAGGGGGTCTGGTTGCATAATCCCTAGACTTTTTGTTAAAAAACTTAAATGTTCAAAAATAATAATTTATATTTTTTTAATATTTTTAATAATAGGGGGTTAGTCGTTTGATAGGGGGTCTGGTTGCATGATCCTAGACTTTTTGTTAGAAAAAACTTAAATGTTCAAAAATAATAATTTATATTTTTTTAATATTTTTAATAATAGGGGGTTAGTCGTTTGATAGGGGGTCTGGTTGCATGATCCTAGACTTTTTGTTAGAAAAAACTTAAATGTTCAAAAATAATAATTTATATTTTTTTAATATTTTTAATAATAGGGGGTTAGTCGTTTGATAGGGGGTCTGGTTGCATGATACCTATACTTTCGCAAAAAAAACTTAAATGTTCAAAAATAATAATTAAAATTTTTTAATATTTTTAGTAGTCGTTCGCGGTCTCGGTACTCTCGGTCTCGATCTCCGGTGCGTCGTCGTTACTCGCGAGGCCGATCTCGGTCTCCGTCTCGCAGCCGCAGTTACTACTCTCCTTCTCCAAGACGCAATGATTACTCTAGGTATAATACTTCCTCTCAATTTTAGGGTTTTGGATTGGATTTAGGGTTTGTAATGTTGTTTTTGGAAAGGGAAAGTATTCGCATCACCCGTTTAGATGTCTCTAAACGTCACCATATCATATTTTTGTACCTACTACTCTCCTTCTCCAAGACGTGATTACTCTAGGTACGATACTTCCTCTCAGTTTTAGGGTTTAGGGTTTAGGATTGGATTTAGGGTTTGTACCTAAACATCACCATATCATATTTTTATACATTTTCAGCTGTCTATTATTATTATACCTTTGTGTATAATGAATTGAAAAAGGAATATTTTTGTATATCGATATACCTTATATGTTTGTTGTTCCTTTTTGTATCTCGCTATACATTTTTGTAATTCTGTTGTACTTTTCTGAATTCAGCGATGCCGGTGGCGATGTTACTGTATCTCAATAGTTTGATAGGGTTTGTTTATAGTATAAATATTACAACCGAGTATAACAAATTAAAGGAATAATATTTGTTGTATAGACCCCATTATTGCTGTCATCATGTTTTATTATCATGTCATGTAACATTTTTTTTAAATATTAGTATCGCCATGAAGCAATTCTAATCTTATAATTTGATATTTTTGCAACATTACAGGTCGCCGACGCCCGATCGAGATGGGAAATACGAGAAGAGGAGAGAGAGATCGTATTCTAGATCTCCGATCGGAAGTCGATCGAGAAGCCCAATTGACGATGATAATTATCCGATTAATAATAATAATAATATTAAAAATGGTGGAGATATTGATGATGTTAAGGAGGAGTCAAGGTCTCCTTCTGCTTCGCCAGTTAGAGCAGTTAGAGGGAGGTCTCCGTCATATTCTGAGTAGTAGTTGAGTTTTAGTGTGTTGGTTTTGTAATGGATTATGTGAGGATTATTATGTGTTTGTATTATGGAGGTATTTAATTAGGAGTGTTGAGATGTTTGCTACTTTTGAGAGGGATTGTGATGTTACTTGTTAGGGATGTTTTTGTGATGATGATGATGACTTGTTTGGTTAAATTTGGTGGTGGTATTGTTATTGTTGTCTTGAGTAGTTCAGAATAATGTATGCACGAAATAAAATCATAAAATTCTAGAAATTTAGGAATTATGGTAAATCGGAAAGATAAGAATTGGTAATGTCTGATTTTAGATTAGTAAATGTATAACAATGGATATGAGATAATGTAGTGGCGGCATGTAACAATGAAGGGATTTCACTGTCAACAAGTTTTACTCGTTATTTGTGCGAAATTTTTATAATCTTTTTTTATTTGAGATGTTATCGAGAGGGTTTTAATGGTTTGAGCAATATCTTAACCATATTTGAATAAATCAGATTCATATATTTTCATTTGAATCCGGATCTTATATTTAATTTTAGCGTCAAGCATGAATTTGAATAATTGTCAGAAATGAATATTTATCTTTTTTCTCCAATTATAAAAAAGAGATCTTTTTACGGACTCAAAGTTTATACTAATTTATCTATTAAACCAATAGTCCAATATATCAAATATTCGCGAAATGAAGAATCCTTATCCATGCATGATCTTACTCTTGTCTGCTTCATTACTTTTAAGAACCTAAGATGATAGATAGTCATAATTTGGAATATAGTATGCGCCTTTTGGCAAATTCTTAATATTTTAGAATCTTTGTAAAGTACAAATCAATTTTCTTATACAAATTCGAAAATAATATCTGAAAGTTATGAAATAAATATTTATATTTGTGTTGTGTATTAAATATAAGATTTAATCATTCAAAAAGAATCCGGATTCATATTGGGGCATATACAGACCATATCCAAATTTGTTTCCATATTCATATCCATTTATCATCTTAACCGTATTCGGAGCCGAATCTAAATGTATAAAAAAAAATTATTGATACAAATGTACTCTTGCCACTATCCGAACTGGATTCTCCCCTGCCTTACTGATTTAGAAGTAAAAATCCTTAAAACAAATATTTTGCAATATTTATGTTAATAAAAATGAAATAAATACGAAACAAAATGATATCTCTTGTTGTAAAGTGATGCATGATTTCAACTATAAATTATTAAATTGTGATATATTTAATTTAGTTAGAAATAGCGTCGTTACATAAAATTTTAAGCTTGTTTTTTTGCTTCAAGGACCTAAGCACTTAAAATAATTAAGAGAAATTATTCGGAGTATTCAGTTTTTGGAGTGCCTAGAAGCGTCCATCATACAATTTTAGCTGTACACACATATATTTGTACTTAGATATACCTTTTCTGTTTACAAATATACATTTTTGAAAATATATT